>CM035798.1:5549102-5569102 GCA_020466265.1 Siphamia tubifer | reverse complement strand
GATAGGGTGACAGAGTGATGCGGTGATAGAGTGATAGGGTGACAGAGTGATAGGGTGACAGAGTGATAGGGTGACAGAGTGATACGGTGATAGAGTGATGCGGTGATAGAGTGATACGGTGATAGAGTGATGCAGTGATAGAGTGATAGGGTGATAGAGTGATGGAGTGATAGAGTGACAGAGTTATACGGTGATAGAGTGATAGGGTGATAGAGTGATAGGGTGACAGAGTGATGCAGTGATAGAGTGATAGAGTGATAGGGTGATAGGGTGATAGGGTGACAGAGTGATAAGGTGATAGAGTGATAGGGTGACAGAGTGATGCGGTGATAGAGTGATAGGGTGACAGAGTGATAGGGTGACAGAGTGATAGGGTGACAGAGTAATACGGTGATAGAGTGATGCAGTGATAGAGTGATAGGGTGATAGAGTGATGGAGTGATAGAGTGACAGAGTTATACGGTGATAGAGTGATGCGGTGATAGAGTGATAGGGTGACAGAGTGATAGGGTGACAGAGTGATAGGGTGACAGAGTGATACGGTGATAGAGTGATAGAGTGATAGGGTGATAGGGTGATAGGGTGACAGTGATACGGTGATAAAGTGATGCGGTGATAGGGTGATAGAGTGATAGGGTGATAGGGTGACAGAGTGATACGGTGATAGTGATAGGGTGACAGAGTGATAGGGTGACAGAGTGATAGGGTGATAGAGTGATACGGTGACAGAGTGATAGGGTGATAGGGTGACAGAGTGATAGGCTGATAGAGTTATACGGTGATAGAGTGATAGGGTGAGAGAGTGAGAGAGTGATAGGGTGACAGAGTGATAAGGTGATAGAGTGATAGGGTGACAGAGTGATAGGGTGACAGAGTTATACGGTGATAGAGTGATAGGGTGAGAGAGTGAGAGAGTGATAGGGTGACAGAGTGATAAGGTGATAGAGTGATAGGGTGACAGAGTGATGCGGTGATAGAGTGATAGGGTGATAGGGTGACAGAGTGATAGGGTGATAGAGTGATAGGGTGACAGAGTGATAGGGTGACAGAGTGATAGGGTGACAGAGTTATACGGTGATAGAGTGATAGGGTGAGAGAGTGATAGGGTGACAGAGTGATAAGGTGATAGAGTGATAGGGTGACAGAGTGATGCGGTGATAGAGTGATAGGGTGACAGAGTGATAGGGTCACAGAGTGATAGGGTGACAGAGTAATACGGTGATAGAGTGATGCGGTGATAGAGTGATACGGTGATAGAGTGATGCAGTGATAGAGTGATAGGGTGACAGAGTGATAGGGTGACAGAGTGATAGGGTGACAGAGTGATAGGGTGATAGAGTGATAGGGTACCAGAGTGATAGGGTGATAGAGTGATAGGGTGACAGAGTGATGCAGTGATAGAGTGATAGGGTGATAGGGTGATAGGGTGACAGAGTGATAGGGTGATAGGGTGACAGTGATACGGTGATAAAGTGATGCGGTGATAGGGTGATAGAGTGATAGGGTGATAGGGTGACAGAGTGATACGGTGATAGAGTGATAGGTGACAGAGTGATAGGGTAACAGAGTGATAGGGTGACAGAGTGATAGGGTGACAGAGTGATAGGGTAACAGAGTGATAGGGTGACAGAGTGATAGGGTGACAGAGTGATAGGGTAACAGAGTGATAGGGTGACAGAGTGATAGGGTGACAGAGTGATGCGGTGATAGAGTGATAGGGTGACAGAGTGATAGGGTGACAGAGTGATAGGGTGATAGAGTGATAGGGTGACAGAGTGATGCAGTGATAGAGTGATAGGGTGATAGGGTGACAGAGTGATACGGTGACAGAGTGATAGGGTGACAGAGTGATAGGGTGATAGAGTGATAGGGTGACAGAGTGATAGGGTGATAGGGTGACAGAGTGATAGGGTGATAGAGTGATAGGGTGACAGAGTGATAGGGTGACAGAGTGATAGGGTGATAGAGTGATAGGGTGACAGAGTGATACGGTGATAGAGTGATGCAGTGATAGAGTGATAGGGTGACAGAGTTATACGGTGATAGAGTGATAGGGTGACAGAGTGATAGGGTGATAGAGTGATAGGGTGACAGAGTGATGCAGTGATAGAGTGATAGGGTGATAGGGTGACAGAGTGATACGGTGATAGAGTGATAGGGTGACAGAGTGATAGGGTGACAGAGTGATAGGGTGACAGAGTGATAGGGTGATAGGGTGATAGAGTGATAGGGCGACAGAGTGATAGGGTGACAGAGTGATAGGGTGACAGAGTGATACGGTGATAGAGTGATGCGGTGATAGAGTGATAGGGTGACAGAGTGATAGGGTAACAGAGTGATAGGGTGACAGAGTGATAGGGTGACAGAGTGATGCGGTGATAGAGTGATAGGGTGACAGAGTGATAGGGTGACAGAGTGATACGGTGATAGAGTGATGCAGTGATAGAGTGATAGGGTGATAGGGTGATAGGGTGACAGTGATACGGTGATAAAGTGATGCGGTGATAGGGTGATAGAGTGATAGGGTGACAGAGTGATAGGGTGACAGAGTGATAGGGTGATAGAGTGATACGGTGATAAAGTGATGTGGTGATAGGGTGATAGAGTGATAGGGTGATAGGGTGACAGAGTGATACGGTGATAGAGTGATAGGTGACAGAGTGATAGGGTGACAGAGTGATAGGGTGACAGAGTGATAGGGTGATAGAGTGATAGGGTGATAGAGTGATAGGGGGATAGGGTGACAGAGTGAAAGAGTGATAGGGTGACAGAGTGATACGGTGATAGAGTGATGCAGTGATAGAGTAATAGAGTGATAGGGTGATAGAGTGATGGAGTGATAGAGTGATAGGGTGACAGAGTGATAGGGTGATAGAGTGATTGGGTGATAGAGTGATAGGGTGACAGAGTGATAGGGTGATAGAGTGATAGGGTGACAGAGTGATAGAGTGATTGGGTGATAGAGTGATAGGGTGACAGAGTGATAGGGTGATAGAGTGATAGGGTGACAGAGTGATAGGGTGATAGAGTGATAGGGTGACAGAGTGATACGGTGATAGAGTGATGCAGTGATAGAATGATAGAGTGATAGGGTGACAGAGTGATAGGGTGATAGAGTGATAGGGTGACAGAGTGATACGGTGATAGAGTGATGCGGTGATAGAGTGATACGGTGATAGAGTGATGCAGTGATAGAGTGATAGGGCGATAGAGTGATGGAGTGATAGAGTGATATAGTGATATAGTGATATAGTGATAGAGTGATAGAGTGATGGGGTGATAGTAAAGTGTGTTTGACTCACCTCAGGACAGCTGATAATAGGTACACACTGTTTAGGTTTACACTCAATGGTTCCTTTAACACAAGCACAAATAGTGCAGTTTGCTGAAGACCACATGTCCCCTTCCTGTGGACAAATAAAAGACAACACACATTATATCTGCCAATCTGTCCTTCTGTCCATTTGTCCACCCAGACTCAGGATCATCGATCCATAGTCTGTAGTGGACATAGTGTCCATTAGTCTGTAGTGGACATAGTGTCCATTAGTCTGTAGTGGACATAGTGTCCATTAGTCTGTAGTGGACATAGTGTCCACTCACTCACCCTGTATATTTTATTGCGTACTCTGCAGTACTTGACTTCCTCTACTTTGACAAAGGATAGACACTCCTCACAGCACTGGTCGCCATGGCAACTCCCTGGCCTTGAACACTGCCTTCTGCACACTACTGTGGAATTCTGGGAACATCACAGATAAGGAAAATACATTTTTATCAGATTGCAGCTCCTCAACTCCCTCACTAGTGTGATGTGAACAGATGAGAGGAGACAAAGAAAAAGGTGTGAGGAAACTTTAACATGAGTGTGTTCAAATAAAAACATCCATTTAAATGAATGAATATAACATGTATATGTTTTTATTATATATATATATATATATATATATATATATATATATATATATATATATATATATATATATATATATCAAAGTCAAATTCAAAGTCAACTTTATGGTCAAATGTGCTCCATTCACAACATACAGCACAGATGAAATTTCTTTCTTCTCAACCCACAGTGCAAGCATATTAAATAACACAAAAATTACATAAAATGACAAAAGTATAAATAGCAATCAGACATGAAGAATGACATGTGGCATTAGCAGCATAGTTAAAAATATTCAAGTTAAAAAGTTAAAAAGTGAGGTAGTGCATTGTGGTGCAAATATGCAGGAAGAAAAAGAGTCCCTGAGTTCAGAGTGTGTGTGTGCGTGTGTGTGTGGTTGTGTGTGTGTCAGGGGGGTATGGCTTCAGATGATGGAAGGGGGGGTTGTGAACTGTGGCAGGAGGGAGAGGGAGGAAGGGGAGTGTAAGTAGAACTGGGAGAGACTTAAGCACCCTGAGCGCCTGGTGAATAAAAGTGTCCCTGAGCTGGTCCTGGCCCACAGACTCTACAGCCTCCTTCCCAACAGCAGCAGGGTGAAGAGGCAGTGGGATGGGTAGGTAGGGTGGCTTTACGGGTGAGACGGAAGACGTAGATGTCCAAAAGGGGCATGAGGGAGACACCAATGATCTTCTTAGCTGCTCTCACGATGCGCTGCAGAGTCTTACGGCAGGACATGGTGCAGGTGATGCAGCTGGTCTCAATGGTGCCTTTATAGAATGTGTGCATGATGGGTGGTGGCGCTCTCACACTCTTCAGTTTGCGGAGGAAGTACAGGCGTTGTTGGGCTTTTTTGGCCAGTGATGCAGCGTTTAGACTCCAGGAGAGGTCTTCATTGATGTGCACACCCAGGAACTTGGTGCTGCTCACCCTCTCCACTACAGCACCGTCAATGGTTAAAAGTGCGTGCTGGGTTTTCGCTCTCCTGAAGTCCACAACAACCTCTGTAAATGGTAAATGGTAAATGGACTGCATTTATATAGCGCTTTTCCACCTTCATGGTGCTCAAAGCACCTCTTCGTCTTCTCCACATTCAGGTGGAGGTTGTTGTTTTTGCACCACATGGCCAACCTGCTCACCTCACTCCTGTAGGATGACTCATCACCATTGTTGATGAGACCCACCACAGTCGTGTCATCTGCAAACTTAATGAAGAGGTTGGAGCTGGATGTTGGAGTGTAGTCGTGGGTCAACAGAGTGAAGAGCAGGGGGCTCAGCACACATCCCTGGGGGGCCCCTGTGTTCATCACAATAGTGCTGGAGGTGTTGCTGCCGACCCAAACAGCCTGTGGTCTCCCTGTCAGGAAGTCCAGCAGCCAGTTACACAGGGAGGTGTTGAGTCCCAACTGAGCAAGTTTATGGATGAGCTGCTGGGGGATTATGGTATTGAATGCTGAGCTGAAGTCGATGAATAGCATTCTGACATGGGGGTCTTTGGTCTCTAGGTGGGTGAGGGCTGAATGGAGAGCAGTGGAAATGGCATCATCGGTCGAGCGGTTTCACCGATATGCAAACTGGTAGGGGTCCAGGGCAGGGGGAGGACGGACTTAATGTGTTTCATGACTAGCCGCTCGAAGCACTTCATGAGGATGGGAGTAAGTGCAACCGGGCGGTAGTCATTGTAGCTGGAGGGAGATGACTTCTTCGGGACTGGAATGATGGTGGTGGCTTTGAGGCATGTGTGGACAACAGCCTGGCACAGAGATGTGTTGAGGATGTCGGTGAAGACATCTGTGAGCTCCCCAGCACAGTCTCTCAGGACACGACCTGGAATTTTATCAGGACCAGGGGCTTTCCGGGCGTTTATCCCTCTGAGTGAACACCTCACACTGTCAAGGGATACTGTCGCCAGGAGGAGGAGGAGTTGTCTGCCTCAAAGCGGGCAAAGAAGCCGTTCAGGTGGTTCAGCAGAGGGGTGGAGCTGTCACAGGTCTGAGGAGGGAGCTTGTAGTCCGTGATGGTCTGGATCCCCCGCCACAGGTTCCTGGTGTCTCTGCTGTTGTTGAAGTGTTCAGCGACCCTCCTGGAGTACTGCCTCTTGGCCAATCTGATGGCGACAGGTTGGCCCTGGCTGTCCTTAGGCCCACCTAATCCCTGGCTCTGAAGGCAACATTATGGGCCCTCAAGAGCCTGTGGACTTCTCCTGTCAGCCATGGCTTCTGATTGGCCCTAATGGTGATGTTACTGGTGACTGTGACATCCTCCATACACTTCCTTATGTAGGATGTGACTGCCTCCGTGTACTCCTCGAAGTCAGTGATATGGTTGTAGGTGGCTGCTTGTTTGAACATATTCCAGTCTGTGGTGGAGAAACAGTCCTGGAGTGCTTCTGATGACCCCTCTGGCCACACACGTACCTGCTTTTTAACTGGTTTGACCACTTTAACCAGTGGTCTGTAAGCTGGCATTAGCATGACTGTGGTGTGGTCTGAGGCCCCAAGGTGGGGGAGGGGGAAGGCTTTGTAGGCTCCTCTGCGTGCAGTGTATACATTGTCCAAAATGTTTGTACCTCTGGTGGGGAAGTTAATATGTCCGTGAAGATGTGGTAGCACGCTCTTGGGGTTGGCATGGTTGAAGTCCCCGGCTAAGATGAGGAAGGCATAAGGGTGGGCTGTCTGTTGCTCGCTGATGTGCTGGTGGAGTTCATGCAGCGCCTCACTCCGGTAGTTGGTGGAGCCAGGAGGGATGTAAACTGCTACCACCAATATGACACTAAATTCTCTCGGCAGATAGAATGGCCGACATTTAATAACCATAAACTCCACCAGTGATGAGCAGTGTTTACAAACCACAGCGGCATCACGGCACCAGGCATCACTGATGTAAACAGAGTCCCCAGCCGCGGGTCTTCCCCCCTCGACGAGCGCTCTGTCTGCCCTGTAGCACGTTAGCCGGCCGAGCTGAATGGCACAGTCCGGGATGCTGTCATTAAGCCATGTTTCCACGAAAAACAAAGACACAGAACTCCCCCACAGACCTACAAGTGTTTTGAAGTAGGCGGATATTGTCCATTTTATTATCCAGCGAGCGTACGTTGGCCAGTGTGATGGTCGGGATAGCCGGCCGATGAGGACTAGCTGCTAGCCTAGCCCGGATGCCTCCGTGCTTACCCGTCTTCTGCTTCCTCATATTCCGCCTGTGGTGCCTCCACTACGGACTGGTTGTAGGGGTGGGGGTCGGTGATCGAGCAGGCCTCCGGAGCAGACCGCAGTCACGTAGCTCATCAACGATCACTCCTTTAATGTCCGTAATTGAGGTTCTGCCGATGGCAAACAGAAACCCAAGGGTGTACATGCGCCTTGGGATTAATGGATGCGATGAGGACAGACAGGTAGAACATAAAAACACTGATCTACCAGGAGAGAGAGGAGCCGCTGCATGTGCATGCGCCGCCATTTCATATATATATACAGTAAGAGGGTCAGCCTAAACTAAGAGGGTCACCCTAAAACCTGAAGATATGACCATGGAGAAAATGAGTGTCATATTCCAGGAATGTTCTGTTTATAATAACACAACTAAATATTTATATGACCAGTGTATATGTATATGTGTGATACGTGTACAGCTTGTACTTATGTACTGATGACAGGTTAACAGTTTCCACTTCTGTATCTGACACATGTCTTTTACACCTCAGTTGGTGTCGAGCACAGAATCTTCTCACTGACATTTCGAGGATCTCTGAATACCTAAGTGTGTTAGCGTGTTACAAACCTCTGCATGTGTTTATCCATCGTCAAACAGCTGTTTAATCAAACCATAATGATCTTCAGGCCGGTCGACATGTTTCTTTTGGTTGTTAAGATTAATTTCTGCTTTACTCAACTGGCTTCAGGTTAAAATTTGATAGAACTTTATCTGTTTTTTAAATGAAGAAAGGAGATGTTTTTTCGTTAGCTTATTTTTGGTTTTATTTTGAAAAAAAAATTAATGATGCATGGACTGGACTTAAGCCAAACCAACTCACAACTACCATAACCTCACCAAGTCTTGATGGATCATTCTGAAATTTGGTGTGAACGAGGACATGGACAGAACGAAAAAAACAATTTGGTTAAATATGGTGTTGTGAACGATATTTGGTTCTCAGTAACATAACTCAAAACGTTATGGATGGATATTGATTAAACTTTCAGAAATGATTGATAATGTGTGAAGGAAGAAACTATTAAATATTGATCTCCAAAGGTCAAAGGTCAAGGTGCCAGTGAAGGTCAACAGTTCAAACACATCAGTGGTGATATCTCAGAATCTAAAGGTCAAAGGTCAAGGTGCCAGTGAAGGTCAACAGTTCAAACACATCAGTGGTGATATCTCAGAATCTAAAGGTCAAAGGTCAAGGTGCCAGTGAAGGTCAACAGTTCAAACACATCAGTGGTGATATCTCAGAATCCAGACCAGATAGTATCAGCTGTTTTTTTCCTTCACTTCGTCTGACCTTCTGACCTCAGATGAGATAACACCCATAGGCTCCATGACGTCATGTAAAGACGTCGCGAGACGTCACATAAAGACGTCGCGCGACGTCACGTAAAGACGTCACGTAAAGACGTCACATGACGTGGCACCAATGGTATATTTGGTAAATGTATGACCTTTAACCTTAAAGCAGGTTATTGACATATTTAGTTAAATCAGACAATATCTTGTGCTTCATATTTAACATTAGATCTAACATGTGACATTTGGTCGTTGTGCGACGTCACATAACGTCAGAGTGACGTCATACGTGGTCGAATATTGAAATGGACATATGTGAAAAACAGGAGCCAGGATTTCTGGGAATGTTTTTAAACCCTCTAAGGGATTGTTAATGATCCATAAAATAAATGATTAAAGAACACAGAACACTAGTTTATAAAGAAGTTAGAACATCCAGATCCAAACCTTGGCAGATTTAATGTTGTTAGCGTTAGCGTTAGCACAGACCTTAGCGTTAGCACAGACTGGTGCTGCTTCACTGAGGTCTGAACTCTACCACTGATCTACTTTAATGTGTTAGCGTTAGCATTAGCACAGACTGGTGCTGCTTCACTGAGGTCTGATCTAATAAAATGTTCAGTAAAATGTCAACACAACAGTGTTCATGAAAACAGTAACTATACATTTCATTGTCTTAAAGGTTCAATACAGAAGATTCATATGAGTTCATAGAGACAGTTTGATGATCAGTACCTGGCAGGTACAGGTGGTGCAGTTGTCATGGGTGAACGAAGTGTCATTCTCATAGACTTCACTGTGGAACAAACAGTTTCCTAAAGACAGATCAAACACCTTCCTCTGACCTGGAGGAGGAGGAATAAAGCAGAAGTGTTACACAGATCATATAACAGAATACTTCTAATGTTTGCAGTTAGTTTCAGTAAAGTATGAGCTTTTGTTTTTACCCAAACATCTAGGACAACACTGTCCAACTGGAGTGTGACTGAGACGAGTTGGACAGGATAGAACTGGACAGATGTCTCTGATGCAGAGAGTACGTCCACCCTGGAACACAAACAAACCCTCAGACTGTCATGATGGGTGAAGTAAAGAGAAGACTGTTGAAGGGAAAATAATTTAATAACAGAAAGACAGAGATCAAAACAAAACCAAACACAACCTGGGGGGGTAGATCAGCGAGAGTCTGTGGGGGTGAAAAATGTCCAGGTTATTGAGACAAGGGAAATGGCAGACTGTCCACACAAACTGAGTGGTCCTGCACCGGCAACTGCGGCTTAAATATTACAGATCAGCAACAACTTGCTGCTGCACGGTGCGGGACCAGGTGAATCTGGAGAGCACTGGTGGAAAGGTCACTGGAGGACAGGTCGTGACATAGACCTGCTGTACACACCCACTGTCAATGAAACAATAAATACTAACTGCTGTAACACCCGCCCTACCCTACCCGTACTGTACTGAACCACTGTCAATGAAACAGGATTCATACACACTTTAACCAGGACTTTTCCACGACTGCTTTCAATCACACACCAGCGCAGGACAATGTACTGCAGTATTTTCAAGATGTTGGAAAAAGATGGCGGCACAGGTGTTTGTCTTGTCTTGGTTTGTTTGTCACCACAGTTTGCATAAAATGATGTCATTGAATGTGCGTTTGCTCGTGATCAGATGTTATTTTTAAACTACACCATTACGACGCACAGAATTAATTAACCTTGGAGTTAAACCAGAAGTAAAACTATGTGGATTAGTCTGGTCCACCTGTTACTGGTTCTTCCGGCTTTCAAATCGGGGGCTGACTTCAGCTGTGAAGATGGCCTGGACTGGATGTTCCTACAAGGACTATTACGATGCCAGATAATGTCCGTGTTCATCCATCAACCTTTGAGGTGATGTCACGGAGGGAAAAGCCCAAGTGTCACAGGTACAGGTGCCCGGTCCATCTGCAGTGGTAAAAGTCCGCAGGATGGCCTGCAGGCTGTGTTTACCTGGATGTTTATTTTGCTCCTGTTGTCAGGTCATATCCACCCTAATCCAAGCCCGTGCCAAACTGAGTTAGGCACACCATTGGATGTTAAAAAGTCAAACAGGCTGCGTTTTCTTCGTACAAATGTTCACAGTCTAATGAACAAACTGGAGCTCATGCATCTGTGGGTTAAGTCTACTGACTGTGACATTATGGTTTAACAGACACTTGGCTCAGTTCCTCAATCACAAATCAAATAATTCACATGGATGGATATACTGTCTACCGGTCGGATCACCTAAAAAGAGGAGGGGGCGTTGCCATTTACACCAAAACGTCACTGAACTGCTCTGTCATTGAGTCTATTACACGAGCAACAATGACTGTTAGAAAACAGTCAGAAGTGCTGCAAAAATACACTGACAGCGAGTGTCCACTGCTGGGACACTTAAACTGGGACTGGTTGTCCACATCACATGCACTGTCCACTGCTGGGACACTTAAACTGGGACTGGTTGTCCACATCACATGCACTGTCCACTGCTGGGACACTTAAACTGGGACTGGTTGTCCACATCACATGCACTGTCCACTGCTGGGACACTTAAACTGGGACTGGTTGTCCACATCACATGCACTGTCCACTGCTGGGACACTTAAACTGGGACTGGTTGTCCACATCACATGCACTGTCCACTGCTGGGACACTTAAACTGGGACTGGTTGTCCACATCACATGCACTGAATGACATTTGCGACACGCTCCACCTCACAAAAACTAATGTGTGCACCCACCCGTATTAATACAAAGGATATGAAGGGGTGGAGCCTCGTCGATGTCATCCTCACAAATATACTGCTGTGGGAACATTTGGGAACGACATCAGTGACCATTGCACTATTGTAAGATACGTCTCCAAACGGGACTATAAACATTTGAACAAACAGGCTTTGCACCATGATGTTTGTTTTATGTTTGGAACATGACTGATGTTGGACAGACTTGGGACTTTTTGAAATCCACTTTTCTTACTGGAATTACCCAGCATGCCCCAATGACATCCATTAGAATATGTGGTAAAAATAATCCATGGTTTAAAAAAAAGGGGTTTTTCTTGTTCCAATGTTAAGAAACATCATGACCCTAAACTGGATCACTTACAGGACCCTCAGAAATAGCTGCTCAAAACTAGTAAAACATGTGACAAAATAATTATTACCATGAAATGATAAATGAGAATTGAAATGACCCAAAAAGTTTAGGAAATTAATCAAATCTATGGAATGTATAATGTCACCACCTACCCTGCCACATTCTCGTACATGCCCCAATGGGGTTATTGTAGGAAAAGAAAATATCACAAATGCTTTTAATGAACATTTTATAAATGTAGGGGTTTAGACTATAAACCCTGACCACCTCAGCCAACATCTTTTTATTTGACACTTATCTCATCTGCACAGGTCCACAAGGCGTCAATAAACCTGGATTATAAAACATCAGCAGGACCTGATCAAACTGCTGCACTTTTCATTTGTGACACCATTGCAGTTATTTTTAACCTTAGTTTAATAAGTGGGTCTAACCCAGAATCCTGGAAGTCGGCCCAAGTTCTCCCACTTTTAAAAGGGGGTGACCCGTCTATCTTGGACAAATACCGGCCCATCTCCAGGCTGTCAACTTTAGCTAAAGTGTTTGTTAGTAAACAAATAAAATGTTACTTAGCTAAACATAACATATTGAGTTCAAGTCAATCAGGTTCTAGATAAGCACCGTAACAGCTGGAACATCACCTATGTCACCTTTATGTCACCTTTATGTCACCTGTATGTCACCTTTATGTCACCTGTATGTCACCTTTATGTCACCTTTATGTCACCTTTATGTCACCTTTATGTCACCTTTATGTCACCTTTATGTCACCTTTATGTCACCTTTATGTCACCTTTATGTCACCTTTATGTCACCTTTATGTCACCTGTATGTCACCTTTATGTCACCTGTATGTCACCTGTATGTCACCTGTATGTCACCTTTATGTCACCTTTATGTCACCTTTATGTCACCTTTATGTCACCTTTATGTCACCTTTATGTCACCTGTATGTCACCTTTATGTCACCTTTATGTCACCTGTATGTCACCTTTATGTCACCTGTATGTCACCTTTATGTCACCTTTATGTCACCTTTATGTCACCTTTATGTCACCTTTATGTCACCTTTATGTCACCTTTATGTCACCTGTATGTCACCTTTATGTCACCTTTATGTCACCTGTATGTCACCTTTATGTCACCTGTATGTCACCTGTATGTCACCTGTATGTCACCTTTATGTCACCTGTATGTCACCTGTATGTCACCTGTATGTCACCTTTATGTCACCTTTATGTCACCTGTATGTCACCTTTATGTCACCTGTATGTCACCTGTATGTCACCTGTATGTCACCTTTATGTCACCTGTATGTCACCTGTATGTCACCTGTATGTCACCTTTATGTCACCTTTATGTCACCTGTATGTCACCTTTATGTCACCTTTATGTCACCTTTATGTCACCTTTATGTCACCTGTATGTCACCTGTATGTCACCTGTATGTCACCTTTATGTCACCTGTATGTCACCTGTATGTCACCTGTATGTCACCTTTATGTCACCTTTATGTCACCTGTATGTCACCTTTATGTCACCTTTATGTCACCTTTATGTCACCTTTATGTCACCTTTATGTCACCTGTATGTCACCTTTATGTCACCTTTATGTCACCTTTATGTCACCTTTATGTCACCTTTATGTCACCTTTATGTCACCTGTATGTCACCTTTATGTCACCTTTATGTCACCTTTATGTCACCTTTATGTCACCTGTATGTCACCTGTATGTCACCTTTATGTCACCTGTATGTCACCTTTATGTCACCTTTATGTCACCTGTATGTCACCTTTATGTCACCTGTATGTCACCTTTATGTCACCTGTATGTCACCTTTATGTCACCTTTATGTCACCTGTATGTCACCTGTATGTCACCTTTATGTCACCTTTATGTCACCTGTATGTCACCTGTATGTCACCTTTATGTCACCTTTATGTCACCTTTATGTCACCTTTATGTCACCTGTATGTCACCTTTATGTCACCTGTATGTCACCTGTATGTCACCTTTATGTCACCTTTATGTCACCTTTATGTCACCTGTATGTCACCTGTATGTCACCTTTATGTCACCTTTATGTCACCTTTATGTCACCTGTATGTCACCTTTATGTCACCTTTATGTCACCTTTATGTCACCTTTATGTCACCTGTATGTCACCTTTATGTCACCTTTATGTCACTTTTATGTCACCTTTATGTCACCTGTATGTCACCTTTATGTCACCTGTATGTCACCTGTATGTCACCTGTATGTCACCTTTATGTCACCTGTATGTCACCTGTATGTCACCTTTATGTCACCTGTATGTCACCTGAATGTCACCTTTATGTCACCTGTATGTCACCTGAATGTCACCTGTATGTCACCTTTATGTCACCTGTATGTCACCTTTATGTCACCTGTATGTCACCTTTATGTCACCTTTATGTCACCTTTATGTCACCTGTATGTCACCTGTATGTCACCTTTATGTCACCTTTATGTCACCTTTATGTCACCTGTATGTCACCTTTATGTCACCTGTATGTCACCTTTATGTCACCTGTATGTCACCTTTATGTCACCTTTATGTCACCTGTATGTCACCTGTATGTCACCTTTATGTCACCTGTATGTCACCTGTATGTCACCTGTATGTCACCTGTATGTCACCTTTATGTCACCTGTATGTCACCTTTATGTCACCTGTATGTCACCTTTATGTCACCTGTATGTCACCTGTATGTCACCTGTATGTCACCTTTATGTCACCTTTATGTCACCTGTATGTCACCTTTATGTCACCTGTATGTCACCTTTATGTCACCTTTATGTCACCTGTATGTCACCTGTATGTCACCTTTATGTCACCTTTATGTCACCTGTATGTCACCTGTATGTCACCTTTATGTCACCTTTATGTCACCTTTATGTCACCTGTATGTCACCTTTATGTCACCTTTATGTCACCTTTATGTCACCTTTATGTCACCTTTATGTCACCTTTATGTCACCTGTATGTCACCTTTATGTCACCTTTATGTCACCTTTATGTCACCTGTATGTCACCTGTATGTCACCTTTATGTCACCTGTATGTCACCTTTATGTCACCTGTATGTCACCTTTATGTCACCTGTATGTCACCTGTATGTCACCTTTATGTCACCTTTATGTCACCTGTATGTCACCTGTATGTCACCTTTATGTCACCTTTATGTCACCTTTATGTCACCTGTATGTCACCTGTATGTCACCTTTATGTCACCTTTATGTCACCTTTATGTCACCTTTATGTCACCTTTATGTCACCTGTATGTCACCTTTATGTCACCTTTATGTCACCTTTATGTCACCTGTATGTCACCTGTATGTCACCTTTATGTCACCTGTATGTCACCTTTATGTCACCTTTATGTCACCTGTATGTCACCTTTATGTCACCTTTATGTCACCTTTATGTCACCTTTATGTCACCTTTATGTCACCTGTATGTCACCTTTATGTCACCTTTATGTCACCTTTATGTCACCTGTATGTCACCTGTATGTCACCTTTATGTCACCTGTATGTCACCTTTATGTCACCTGTATGTCACCTTTATGTCACCTGTATGTCACCTTTATGTCACCTGTATGTCACCTTTATGTCACCTGTATGTCACCTGTATGTCACCTTTATGTCACCTGTATGTCACCTTTATGTCACCTTTATGTCACCTGTATGTCACCTTTATGTCACCTTTATGTCACCTTTATGTCACCTGTATGTCACCTTTATGTCACCTTTATGTCACCTTTATGTCACCTTTATGTCACCTTTATGTCACCTGTATGTCACCTGTATGTCACCTTTATGTCACCTGTATGTCACCTTTATGTCACCTGTATGTCACCTTTATGTCACCTGTATGTCACCTTTATGTCACCTGTATGTCACCTTTATGTCACCTGTATGTCACCTGTATGTCACCTTTATGTCACCTGTATGTCACCTTTATGTCACCTGTATGTCACCTTTATGTCACCTGTATGTCACCTGTATGTCACCTTTATGTCACCTTTATGTCACCTTTATGTCACCTGTATGTCACCTGTATGTCACCTTTATGTCACCTGTATGTCACCTTTATGTCACCTGTATGTCACCTGTATGTCACCTGTATGTCACCTGTATGTCACCTGTATGTCACCTGTATGTCACCTTTATGTCACCTGTATGTCACCTTTATGTCACCTGTATGTCACCTTTATGTCACCTGTATGTCACCTGTATGTCACCTTTATGTCACCTGTATGTCACCTTTATGTCACCTGTATGTCACCTTTATGTCACCTGTATGTCACCTTTATGTCACCTGTATGTCACCTTTATGTCACCTGTATGTCACCTTTATGTCACCTGTATGTCACCTGTATGTCACCTTTATGTCACCTGTATGTCACCTTTATGTCACCTGTATGTCACCTGTATGTCACCTTTATGTCACCTTTATGTCACCTGTATGTCACCTGTATGTCACCTTTATGTCACCTGTATGTCACCTTTATGTCACCTGTATGTCACCTGTATGTCACCTTTATGTCACCTGTATGTCACCTTTATGTCACCTGTATGTCACCTGTATGTCACCTTTATGTCACCTGTATGTCACCTTTATGTCACCTGTATGTCACCTGTATGTCACCTTTATGTCACCTGTATGTCACCTGTATGTCACCTGTATGTCACCTGTATGTCACCTTTATGTCACCTGTATGTCACCTGTATGTCACCTTTATGTCACCTGTATGTCACCTTTATGTCACCTGTATGTCACCTGTATGTCACCTTTATGTCACCTGTATGTCACCTGTATGTCACCTTTATGTCACCTGTATGTCACCTGTATGTCACCTGTATGTCACCTTTATGTCACCTGTATGTCACCTTTATGTCACCTTTATGTCACCTGTATGTCACCTTTATGTCACCTGTATGTCACCTGTATGTCACCTTTATGTCACCTGTATGTCACCTGTATGTCACCTTTATGTCACCTTTATGTCCTGTATGTCCTGTATGTGACTATGGACTCTCTGCCATCATTGGACATTTTTAGGAATATAATAAATAATATATACACAGAGGACTGTCATTGTATTTACATCTACTCCACATTAGCTTTTTATCAGTTACTGAGTTTTCGCAAGTCTGTCTCCTTTATGTGTCATGTTTGTTTATTTCTCCCTGATATGTGTTATTGTGTCTCTGTCTGAAACTTATAGTTTGCTGCCATTTGGACCAGGACTCCCTGGAAGAAGAGACACTTGGTCTCAATGGGACAATCCTGGATAAATAAAGGATAAATAAATAAAATAAAACATTTATCTAATCCATACCAAATTGTTTACGTTAATCAACAATCATGGCCGTTCTCCAGAGTTAGTTATGGTGTTCCTCAAGAGTCAGTCCTTTTACAGATTCTGCGTGGGAGCTATGGACGACAGGATCTGTGATGGGCTGGTAAATGCTAAATGGACTGCGCTGATATAGTCATTTTCCACCTTCATGGTTCAAAGTTCTTTACATTAGCCTCACATTCACCCATTCACACACACTCATACACCAGTAGGTTTATAAGGTCAAAGGTCAGTCCTACTGGGGGCCTAAGTCAGGGTTCAATGTGTTGCCCAAGGACACTTCAACATATGGATGTCTCAGAGCTGGGACACAAACCGCCAACCTCTCGACCCACTCTACCAACTGAGCCACAGCTGCCTGGTGCTGACCTGTGACACCGGACCTCCTCCCTTGTCTGTCTGGTGTGTGGACCAGACAGACAAGTCTATAGTCTAAAGTCTGTCTGTCCATGGGAGTGGATCTGTCCTTCAGTGTGGTTATACCCAAGATTTCTTCTTTTTCCCACTGGGTTTGGAAGTGTTTTCTGCTGAGATTGATTGTGTTTCTCTGAAACCCTGTGAGACGACTTTGTTGTGATTCAGGGATTTATGAATAAAATTTAATTTAATTTTCCAGGACTTTTGGTCAAATTTCCATGACTCCGTACTCCTACAAATACCAGTGGACTTTAAACAACAGAATAAAAAGTTAAAGTTTAATGACAATGTGTGGTTCAACATTAAATTCACATGTATGTTCACGTCCCAGTGAAGACACACGTCCCAGTGAAGACACACGTCCCAGTGAAGACACACGTCCCAGTGAAGACACACGTCCCAGTGAAGACACACGTCTCAGTGAAGACACACGTCCCAGTGAAGACACACGTCCCAGTGAAGACACACGTCTCAGTGAAGACACACGTCCCAGTGAAGACACACTTTGTTAAATCCACACTTTCCTCACATTTATATTTAATTTGGGCAGATTTTAGTCCATAAACATTTGACCACAGGAGGCAGGAAACATCCAACACCTGAGTGAACCTGTGGTCTGAAGTCAAAATGATCAGATAAGTGGCTATTTCACTCAGACCCATTAAACCCAGACTGGAGGGAACCAGTCTTTTCATTATTATTATCAATAAATCCTCTTAAACTTTATCCTGGGTCTGTGAGTCTGCATTTGGGTTCCATCACATTCCTCTACCGTGACTGTTGTAACATTTGAGCTTGGCACAAAAAAGTTAGTGTTCCTGAAATAATGTATAATAGAGGTCTGAGCAGGACTGACTTTTCTGTCCCGCTCCCTCCCACACCCACAGATATATATATAATATTTGGTACCGCCCCCCGCCCACAAATGTTATGGTTTTTCCTGCTCCCGCCCTACTAAAGTCCCACAGTTTTGCCCCAGTGCTCATTGTGCTTCCATTCTGTCCTGACACAAACTGACTGCACACGTTGAACCTTTAGAAAAGGAAAACTCTATCAAATAAACACAAACTGTGGTTTGTTTCTAATGGACTTTTATTTTAAAGTTGACGGAGGAGTCTGGAGAAAGTTAGGAATGACTAAACAAAATGGTGGATTATGGAGCTGAACGACTGTTGTCGCTTCTGTAAAAAGAATTTAAAGATTGTTGACGTTTTCTCACATTCTTCACTCATCTGTGATAAAAGGAAATCTACACCTTATATTTACTGATGCTAGGAGGAGCTAGTGTGGCTAGGCTACTACGATAGAACATTAGATTTACTGACGCTAGGAGGAGCTAGTGTGGCTAGGCTACTACGATAGAACATTAGATTTACTGATGCTAGGAGGAGCTAGTGTGGCTAGGCTACTACGATAGAACATTAGATTTACTGATGCTAGGAGGAGCTAGTGTGGCTAGGCTACTACGATAAAACATTAGATTTACTGATGCTAGGAGGAGCTAGTGTGGCTAGGCTACTACGATAGAACATTAGATTTACTGATGCTAGGAGGAGCTAGTGTGGCTAGGCTACTACGATAGAACATTAGATTTACTGATGCTAAGAGGAGCTAGTGTGGCTAGGCTACTACGATAGAACATTAGATTTACTGATGCTAAGAGGAAGGGCTAGTATTGCTAGGCTAGTAAAATGATGCAACAAGATTTAACTTCAACTGAAATTAGATGACACTCCAAATTGATAGATAGTTGTATACATATTGATCATATCCTGTAAATATTGTCACATAAAGTATCATACCTTCAGTAGAAGTGTAGAAATGAACACAGGTCCCAGTGGGTTTGAGTGTTCATTAGTGCTTTTAAATGTGTTTATGAGTATACCCAGGGTATACCTACAGACTTTATTTGTGTTTAAGGAGGTGACAACATGTGGGGTGCACTGAGTACCTGGAAAAACCATTAAGACAAACAAGTGGAGAAAAGGATGTTGTTCCAGTTAAAGTGTGATTCCTGATGAACTGACCCCCCCCAAACAAATATTTACAACATTAGAGCAGAAGTCTATAGTGAAGAAAGTAAAGTTCCTCTGGTAGAGCAAGGCTTAAAACACATTTACTTTTTCTGTTCATAAACTATTCAGTTAATTTAAAGAAAGTGACAAGTTACAAACATGAACATGAACAGGTTTAAAGTCACATTATATCAGACCCTGTACCCTGTACCCTGTACCCTGTACCCTGTACCCTCTACCCTCTACCCTGTACCCTCTACCCTGTTTCATCACATTTTATATGTGACAAGAATTATACTTCAAGTCTGTTTCCTCTATTTTCCATCTAATCTCAACAATGGTGTGTTTGATTATTGTTATCATTGTGTGTGTGTGTGTGTGTGTGTGTGTGTGTGTGTGTGTGTGTGTGTGTGTGTGTGTGCAGAGAAATGTCATGCTATCACTCAATGAATAACTTTTTATCTGATAGTTTAAACTCTTTTAAAGTTTGTTTTATCAGAATCATAGTGTGTTTTGTTTTGTTCCAACTCAACAATGTTTATAGTTATTGTTAGTGTTTATTTTCACTTAATGCTCCTTATAATCCAGTTCACCTTATAGTGTGAAAATACAGTAAATAAATCATTAAAGTTAACATTGACACTGATTATTCATGGACAC
>CM035798.1:5536602-5541602 GCA_020466265.1 Siphamia tubifer | reverse complement strand
TGCACCAGAGTAAATGGGTGGAGTCAGTGTGGGTGCACCAGAGTAAATGGGTGGAGTCAGTGTGGGTGCACCAGAGTAAATGGGTGGAGTCAGTGTGGGTGTACCAGAGTAAATGGGTGGAGTCAGTGTGGGTGTACCAGAGTAAATGGGTGGAGTCAGTGTGGGTGCACCAGAGTAAAGGGGCGGGGTCAGGGTTAGAGTTAAAGTGTGTTTACTTGGGTTTGTATGATTTTTCTCAGTGTTATTTTGCAGCTTGTGTTGGACAGTGTAACTTTTCACTCACCGGGGCAGGTGGGGCAACATTTCTTGGGGTGGATTTTGGGATTGTTGCAGTGAACAACACATTGTAGCTGTGCTTGGGTAATGACTCCTTCCTGTTACAACCAGAAGGAAAAGACACATGTTTATATAAACACAGGTGTCCACAGGTGAGTCTTCTGTCCTTCATGCTCGTCCTTTTCCAATATAATACTTTCATTTATCTTTAATATCGTCTGTGTTTTAAAACAGATGTAAACATATGCAGAAGTTCATTAGTAGATTACGTCTGCACTCACTCACTTTTTTCATTCACACTAGAATCAGCTCATTATAAATAACGTCCTGGAATAAAGTGTCTACTCTCATGCAGATGCCCCCCCCCCCCCACACACACACACACACCTTTTAATTCTCTTCATATAATAATGTTTTATTTTTTGTGGAACACAGGAGCGTAGGTGAATGTAGGATGGACCCTAACCCACCTGACAGCGTGTGCTCATGCATGGTTTGGTCGAGGTGCTCCATGATACTGAGCTGTTATAGGAGCGTCCATCCAACACACAACCTGTTTATTCACAAACACAACATGAACAAATACATTATTACACATTACTACCAAAGATAAAAACTTGAAATGATCAGATAAAAAGTCAGTAAACACTAACACATTTAATCCATATATTATTTTCACTGTCAGTAAATTAAAGTCCAGTAAATACACTGTGGGACGCTGCGCCACCAACACATCTGGTTGCCTAGGCGACCGCCTAGTCTGCCTATGGGTAGCAGCTGCTGTGCTCAGTGGTTCATTGGCAGACACAGGTGTGTGTGTGTTTACCTTTACATCGTTCACAACAGGCTCCAGTTTGTTTGACCACCAGAGCACAGTCTTCAGAAACTACTGGACACTTTTCCTGTTTACAGTCGGCTTTTCCCTCCTGCACAAAAACACACACATACACTTTAATACAATGGTCACTTTTACACTTCCTGTCAATCACATGACTGGAAACATGTGTCCTAACCCTAACCCTGAAAGGTCAAAGGTTACAGTTCACAGTCCTAACCCTAACCCTGAAAGGTCAAAGGTTACAGTTCACAGTCCTAACCCTAACCCTGAAAGGTCAAAGGTTACAGTTCACAGTTCTAACCCTAACCCTGAAAGGTCAAAGGTTACAGTTCACAGTTCTAACCCTAACACTGAAAGGTCAAAGGTTACAGTTCACAGTCCTAACCCTAACCCTGAAAGGTCAAAGGTTACAGTACACAGTCCTAACCCTAACCCTGAAAGGTCAAAGGTTACAGTACACAGTCCTAACCCTAACCCTGAAAGGTCAAAGTTTACAGTACACAGTCCTAACCCTAACCCTGAAAGGTCAAAGGTTACAGTACACAGTCCTAACCCTAACCCTGAAAGGTCAAAGGTTACAGTACACAGTCCTAACCCTAACCCTGAAAGGTCAAAGGTTACAGTTCACAGTCCTAACCCTAACCCTGAAAGGTCAAAGGTTACAGTACACAGTGTTTAGTTTGTCAAAAGACATCAACCTCGTGGGGACGAGTAACTCAGTAAAAGTACTTCATTACTGTACTTAAGTAGATTTTTGAGGCATCTGTACTTCACTCAAGTATTTCTTTTTCTGGAAACTTTACTTTTACTCCCTACATTTTTATATAAATATAATAAAAATACATATATTATATATTATTATATATACTTTATATTTATACTGGGGCGTGTGGGTCGTCCAATGACCAAGAGGTTGGCGGTCAAAGTGTCCACATGTCCAAGTGTCCTTGGACAAAGACACTGAACCCTTAGTCTGCCAGTAGGAACTGACCTTTGACCTTTGAACCTACTGGTGTATGAGTGTGTGTGAATGAGTGAATGTGAGGTTAATGTAAAGAGTTTAGAACAACTATAGAAGTGAAGAACATTTATTATACTGAAGTACATGTACTTTATACTCTTTACATTTATATAAATATTTGTACTTTATACTCTTTACATTTATATAAATATTTGTACTTTATACTCTTTACATTTATATAAATATTTGTACTTTATACTCTTTACATTTATATAAATATTTGTACTTTATACTCTTTACATTTATATAAATATTTGTACTTTATACTCTTTACATTTATATAAATATTTGTACTTTATACTCTTTACATTTATATAAATATTTGTACTTTATACTCTTTACATTTATATAAATATATGTACTTTATACTCTTTACATTTATATAAATATTTGTACTTTATACTCTTTATATTTATATAAATATTTGTACTTTATACTCTTTACATTTATATAAATATTTGTACTTTATACTCTTTACATTTATATAAATATTTGTACTTTATACTCTTTATATTTATATAAATATTTGTACTTTATACTCTTGCCTCCTGTGGTCAAATGTTTACAAACTAAAATCTGTCCAAATTAAATATAAATGTGAGGAAAGTGTGTTTTTACTGTGAACATTAATGTTAAACCTCTGAAGGTAAACTTTAACACTTTAACTTTTTATTCTGACTGTTTAAAGTCCACTGGTGTTTGTAGGAGTACGAAAAAGTTAAGGTTAAAGTTTAAGTTAAAGTTAAGGTTAAAGTTAAGGTTAAAGTTAAAGTTAAAGTTAAAGTTAAGGTTAAAGTTAAAGTTAAGGTTAAAGTTAAGGTTAAAGTTAAGGTTAAAGTTAAGGTTAAAGTTAAGGTTAAAGTTAAGGTTAAAGTTAAGGTTAAGGTTAAAGTTAAGGTTAAAGTTAAGGTTAAAGTTAAGGTTAAAGTTAAGGTTAAAGTTAAGGTTAAGGTTAAAGTTAAAGTTAAGGTTAAAGTTAAGGTTAAAGTTAAGGTTAAAGTTAAGGTTAAGGTTAAAGTTAAAGTTAAGGTTAAAGTTAAGGTTAAAGTTAAGGTTAAAGTTAAGGTTAAAGTTAAGGTTAAAGTTAAAGTTAAGGTTAAAGTTAAGGCTAAAGTTAAGGTTAAAGTTAAAGTTAAAGTTAAGGTTAAAGTTAAAGTTAAGGTTAAAGTTAAGGTTAAAGTTAAAGTTAAGGTTAAAGTTAAGGTTAAAGTTAAGGTTAAGGTTAAAGTTAAGGTTAAAGTTAAGGTTAAAGTTAAAGTTAAGGTTAAAGTTAAGGTTAAAGTTAAAGTTAAGGTTAAAGTTAAGGCTAAAGTTAAGGTTAAAGTTAAAGTTAAGGTTAAAGTTAAAGTTAAGGTTAAAGTTAAGGTTAAAGTTAAAGTTAAGGTTAAAGTTAAGGCTAAAGTTAAGGTTAAAGTTAAAGTTAAGGTTAAAGTTAAGGTTAAAGTTAAGGCTAAAGTTAAGGTTAAAGTTAAAGTTAAGGTTAAAGTTAAGGTTAAAGTTAAAGTTAAGGTTAAAGTTAAGGTTAAAGTTAAGGTTAAAGTTAAGGCTAAAGTTAAGGTTAAAGTTAAAGTTAAGGTTAAAGTTAAGGCTAAAGTTAAGGTTAAAGTTAAAGTTAAGGTTAAAGTTAAGGTTAAAGTTAAGGCTAAAGTTAAGGTTAAAGTTAAAGTTAAGGTTAAAGTTAAGGTTAAAGTTAAGGTTAAAGTTAAGGTTAAAGTTAAAGTTAAGGTTAAAGTTAAGGTTAAAGTTAAGGTTAAAGTTAAGGTTAAAGTTAAAGTTAAGGCTAAAGTTAAGGTTAAAGTTAAAGTTAAGGCTAAAGTTAAGGTTAAAGGTAAGGTTAAGGTTAAAGTTAAGGTTAAAGTTAAGGTTAAAGTTAAAGTTAAGGTTAAAGTTAAAGTTAAAGTTAAAGTTAAAGTTAAGGTTAAAGTTAAGGTTAAAGTTAAGGTTAAAGTTAAGGTTAAAGTTAAAGTTAAAGTTAAAGTTAAAGTTAAAGTTAAGGTTAAAGTTAAAGTTAAAGTTAAAGTTAAAGTTAAGGTTAAAGTTAAAGTTAAAGTTAAAGTTAAAGTTAAAGTTAAGGTTAAAGTTAAAGTTAAAGTTAAAGTTAAAGTTAAGGTTAAAGTTAAGGTTAAAGTTAAGGTTAAAGTGAACCAAACCTCTCTTTTACTGAACACCTACTATTTGCAATGAGACACTGACAGGAAATGACCTTTGACCTTTATCTCAGACTTTACTGGCAGTGTGATAGTAAAGCACCATCTGGAATGTTTACATATGTGTTATTAGGTAACTATAAACTCTGACTAGTTTATTACTGTGCACTAAAAATAGATTTAAAATGAGGCCGAGGTTTTTAGTTGAATTAATGTTGATCTGTAACATTCATTATCATTATTATTATTATTATTATTATTATTATTATTATTATTATTATTATTATTATTATTATTATTATTATTATTGTTATTATTATTATTATTATTATTATTATTATTATTATTATTATTATTATTGTTATTATTATTATTATTATTATTATTATTATTATTATTATTATTATTATTATTATTATATTATTATTATTATTATATTATTATTATTATTATTATTATTATTATTATTATTATTATTATTATTATTATTATTATTATTATTATTATTATTATTATTATTATTATTATTATTATTATTATTATTATTATTATTATTGTTATTATTATTATTATTATTATTATTATTATTATTGTTATTATTATTATTATTATTATTATTATTTATTATTATTATTATTATTATTATTATTATTATTATTATTATTATTATTATTATTATTATTATTATTATTATATTATTATTATTATTATTATTATT
>CM035798.1:5520867-5536502 GCA_020466265.1 Siphamia tubifer | reverse complement strand
TATTGGGACAGTACTTGGTATTGGAACAGTACTTGGTATTGGAACAGTACTTGATATTGGGACAGTACTTGGTATTGGAACAGTACTTGGTATTGGGACAGTACTTGGGCTGCAACTGATGACATTTCAGAAGGACACAAGTACGGACAAGTACGCATATTGACAAACAGCCATAGTTTAACTTTAGCATCAATCTTGGGTGACGTTGGAATCAGTTTGTGAAGAAGCTATGTGTCTGCACATGTAGTGTTTGTTCGTCACAGATCAGACCAACGAAGACCCAGTCACAACTCACTCCTGTATTTCTGTAGCAGAGGATAATATTTCTGATGTTCATGATGCCGCTACTATTTTATTCATGAAGAACAGATTATATATATATATATATTTTTTTAAATTAATTTATTTATTTATTACACTCAGAGTTATGTGAATGCAGGGAAGCTTTTCTGTTAACTAGATTTCAAAATATATATTTTAATATAATTGATAAATTTTAAAATACAATCCATGTATGATTCACAGATTAAATTCATTATAGGTGCTGTTTTGTTTCAGTCATGCGACTATTCCCCTCTTCTTCATATTTATCATTATAACTTATGACTCCCACAAAAATATTTGCAAAAAAAAAAAAAAAATGCAGCTTGTACCTGTGTAAATTGATAAAAAAAAAAAAATTCATTCATGTGCAGACCGGTCTCAAAAGTTGTGCTATTTATCAGGATTGACTTTGTGATGCACGCATTTTGTATAAAATGTTAAAACAGTCAAAAATGTTCATCTGAAATGAATGGGACCATGTTTACGTGGCTATAACTCCCAAACCAAACATCATAGCGTTTTTCAGTAAATAGGAAAAATACGTCAGATTGTCCCAGAGATTACACACATGGTCTCATAATTCCGATATGTCGTACAGATGTCGCATTATTTTACCAAATAAAACCCTGTTCATTCTTAATGGGACCTTTTTTTCCAACACTCCTGCTTCTTCATACTTTGTGGCACAGACTTCATTGAAACTTTCAAACACAGTCATTTTTGTGGTGTCTTTAGGATGTGATTGTCATGAGGGTGTGATTTACGGTTGTCGATAGAGAACTCAGTAAATCCACCCTGAAAAGACCAAAATCTGACTTTTTATCAGTGGGTGATGTCATCGCTAGAGCACGAGAGAAGAAAAAATTAAGCTGAAAAATGTCTCAATAACTCGTCCTCACGGCAAAACCATAAATAGTAGACAAACAATCTTTTCCACAAATGTTGCCATGGTTGTGAGAATTCAAACAAACCAGGGTTTGAAGATCTAGCTCTTTTTAAAGTGAAATGACAGGAACCTGTTTGGGATGATGTCAGGGATTTCTGTCAATAGACTTCTATTGGAAAAATCATTTCTGTCTCATGTTGAGTTCAGTGTTTTTCAAATTGTTCTAACTCACTTATTTTTCACAGTACACACATAAAAAGTACATGTACTTGTTCCTCACACCCTCCTGTCACTCATCATCAACTTTGTTTTCAACAATTATTTACACTTTTACCAAAAATCACAGTAGTTCAGAGGCATGGTTTAACATTCAGACAGACTTTACTCCAGTCAGCTCTGTGTGTCTGCGTGTGGAACTACAGGCTGGTTTCCATGGCAACAGGGAAAGACCTTTACTCACAGAAAATGGGAGGAGCTCCCAGACCAGCCTCCCTGTAATTATCAGTTCACAGTCTGGCAGAGGGCAGCTTGTTGAGTGACAGGCTATCCAGGGGCCTGGGGGGGGGGCTAATGGAGCCTTGTGTAGACAGTAGGTTTATTTATGCGGCCTAGAGTGGAGCTGTAAACACCACTAAACACAGATTCTACTGTGGACCCCCGACCATTAATGACCCCCCCCCCCCAACACACACAGCCTGTGTGTGTCTGAGCATGAAGAAGGAAGTTCAACTGCTTGTGTACTCCTATTTCTGTGGTTTTCTCAGAGCATTTGTGATGTTTTGTGCTTTTGAGGAACACACACTCTCACCCTCACTATTTTCTGTCTCTAATTTAGACCAGAGGTTCACACAGGTGTTGGATGTATCCTGCGGCGACTAAAATCTGCACAACTTAAATAGAAATGTGAGGAAAGTGTGGATTTAACAAATTATGTCTTCACTGGGATGTGAATTTAATGTTGAACCACAGATTGTCATTAATTTAATTGTTAAACCCGTGAAGGTAAACTTTAACTTTTTATTCTGAGTGTTTAAAGTATCTGTTAAAATAAAATGGTATGTCATTGTTAAACCACAGATATAAAGGACAGAATCACAGATCAGTGGCTGGACCTCAGAAAGCTGATCGACGATGGTAAATCTTGGCCATAGCACCGGTCTTAGTCCGATTCAGGGTCCATGGACCGAGTCACTGGGACCTGATACGACACCGACCAATAACAGATTCAAATCTGTTTAACTTAAGAACTCGTCACAGAAACAACCCAGACATGCCAACCGTCACCACACACTGTCCCACCTAGGTGTAGGTGAAGGCGGTGTTAGACCAGACACTGGACCAAAGTTCATAAGGTCAAAGATGCTCACAGCGTTCAGGGTGATTCAGTTATAGTGTAATAACAATGACAAGTCAAAGATACAAGTAAGTAAATAAGCAAAGGTAAGAAAGTAAAGTTGGCAATTAACCGGAGGCAGACCAGTATGTCTAAAGTAAAAACATTCCATCCCACAAATCCCAACATTATTCCAAAAACACAGGCTATAAACAAAACCAGCATGTTTCACTACTCCATTAACTAGTATGGAGAGTATTAGAGATTATTGTATACTCAGAGATCTATACTGACATTTAAATACTGCACATAATAAACTTAACCCTTGTGTGGTGTTTGGGTCTGTGGGACCAGTTTTTATTTATTAAAAGAAAAGTGATGCAATTAATTCATTTTTCAAACTGAGATTCACTGACTTTGGCTCATTTTCTGTGAACATATATCAGTATACATATTTAATGACCACACACCCTACACCCCCCCCCCCCCCCACACACACACACACACACACACATTACATATAAGATGTCCGGGTCCACTGGACCCAGGGCTAATAGAAGTGTGGAAATCGATGTTCTGGGTACCACACAGCAGGTCTAGACAGGAGGAGGACAGAGTGTTGGTACACACAACATCAAAGGGTCAAATGTGTGAGAAAATGAGAGCAGACAGTGTTGACAAACAATGTTGTATGCGAACCGCAGGTGCAGAATTTGACCTTCTGGATTGCGGGAATCTTTATTTTCACTCTATATGCTACAAACTGGAGGCAGGACACTATAATTATAACTTTGCTAGTGTGGTTTCTTATCACAACTGGTGAAGATGGCCGAAAGGTACTCTGCGCAGAGGACCCTGGAAGTGATTTTGGAAAAGAGGATTCAGAAGAAGAGGTTTCTGAAAGTTCAGAGTCTGACAGTGACTCTGAAGAAGATGATGAGATTGAGCATCAGCCAGTTCCAAAACAAAGACCAGTCACAGGACCAGGCCGTCAGCATGGAACAAGTAAGGAAATATGGATGTCAAAAAATTCTGAAATTGAATGGTCTTCTCACCCAAGAAAAGAGCACGCCTCAAAACTGCCACTATGATAAGGATGTAACCAGGGCCAACATGGATGACACTTACTCACACACTGGACATCAAGTCTTCTTTGGAACTTTGCATCCCAGATTCCATCCAGGAAATTATTCTTGACTGTACTAATTTAGACGGAAGTTTCAGCCTCTTTTTAAACCACAGAGCTCCACCCACCCAGGACATACCATTATCATCTTTGGATGGGGTAGTCCCCTCACAACACAACTTATTGTATTCTCATAAACTACTACAAACATTTATTTATATATATTTACTTTCCATTCACAAACATCTACATCACTGTTATTATTATTATTATTATTATTATTATTATTATTATTATTATTATTATTATTATTATTACTTGTTGTGAAAACCCCTTTAACATGGTCCACTCCAGATGCTGCAGGTGGAGACAATCAGCAGCAATCAGTCAACTTTGACCTTTGACCTTGGTCAGGGGTATCCAAACCTTTTCCTGGGAGGGCCACATAACTTTTCCCTTTTGTGATTGGAACAGTTTGGAACAGAAACAGTGTGACTATTGAAAATGTATTGTTTTCCATAAAGCCACAGTCTAATAACCCTCTCTGGGTTTTTCATAGAAAAAAAGTCAATTGAACATAAACTCCTTGGTCTTAACAGGTCCAAGTTCAGCTCAGTTGTCAGAGCAGAATGTGTGACTTAAATGACTCATATGAGCGTCTGTCAAAGTTCTTGTGTTAAACTAGTCACTAACTAGTTCACAACTAAGGAACATTTTATTGCAAAAGTCCAACTTCATTATCAAATAAAAATACAAATGAAAAATTATCTCTGGTATTGTTCAGGGGGCCGGACCAAATGTGGAGGCGGACCGTATCCTGCCCGTGGTCCGTAGTTTGGGGACCACTGACCTCGGTGAACAGAGGCATTTAACTGACTGGGACAGTGGCCATGGACTTTATGTTTGTGTATGAAAGTGTGTACTGTGTGTGTTTAAGTGTGTACTGTGTGTGTGTTTAAGTGTGTACTGTGTGTGTGTTTAAGTGTGTACTGTGTGTGTGTTTAAGTGTGTACTGTGTGTGTGTTTAAGTGTGTACTGTGTGTGTGTTTAAGTGTGTACTGTGTGTGTGTTTAAGTGTGTACTGTGTGTGTTTAAGTGTGTACTGTGTGTGTTTAAGTGTGTACTGTGTGTGTTTAAGTGTGTACTGTGTGTGTTTAAGTGTGTACTGTGTGTGTTTAAGTGTGTACTGTGTGTGTTTAAGTGTGTACTGTGTGTGTTTAAGTGTGTACTGTGTGTGTTTAAGTGTGTACTGTGTGTGTTTAAGTGTGTACTGTGTGTGTTTAAGTGTGTACTGTGTGTGTTTAAGTGTGTACTGTGTGTGTTTAAGTGTGTACTGTGTGTGTTTAAGTGTGTACTGTGTGTGTTTAAGTGTGTACTGTGTGTGTTTAAGTGTGTACTGTGTGTGTTTAAGTGTGTACTGTGTGTGTTTAAGTGTGTACTGTGTGTGTTTAAGTGTGTACTGTGTGTGTTTAAGTGTGTACTGTGTGTGTTTAAGTGTGTACTGTGTGTGTTTAAGTGTGTACTGTGTGTGTTTAAGTGTGTACTGTGTGTGTTTAAGTGTGTACTGTGTGTGTTTAAGTGTGTACTGTGTGTGTGTTTAAGTGTGTACTGTGTGTGTGTTTAAGTGTGTACTGTGTGTGTTTAAGTGTGTACTGTGTGTGTGTTTAAGTGTGTACTGTGTGTGTGTTTAAGTGTGTACTGTGTGTGTTTAAGTGTGTACTGTGTGTGTGTTTAAGTGTGTACTGTGTGTGTTTAAGTGTGTACTGTGTGTGTGTTTAAGTGTGTACTGTGTGTGTTTAAGTGTGTACTGTGTGTGTTTAAGTGTGTACTGTGTGTGTGTTTAAGTGTGTACTGTGTGTGTGTTTAAGTGTGTACTGTGTGTGTTTAAGTGTGTACTGTGTGTGTGTTTAAGTGTGTACTGTGTGTGTTTAAGTGTGTACTGTGTGTGTGTTTAAGTGTGTACTGTGTGTGTGTTTAAGTGTGTACTGTGTGTGTTTAAGTGTGTACTGTGTGTGTGTTTAAGTGTGTACTGTGTGTGTTTAAGTGTGTACTGTGTGTGTGTTTAAGTGTGTACTGTGTGTGTGTTTAAGTGTGTACTGTGTGTGTTTAAGTGTGTACTGTGTGTGTGTTTAAGTGTGTACTGTGTGTGGAGGTCATATTACCAAAGTATTCAGGTTTAGGTTTAGGATCAGTTAGACATAAACATTTTTAAGTCATCTGTTAAAACTACATTAACGTCCAAATGATGTAAGATAATATTTATGTTAGTTTGCCTGATTGTTGTTGACTTTCAGTTAGCATTAGCTTGTAGCGCTTCCTATGTTGGAATGTTAGCGTAGTGTGCCAAAGCTCTTTAGCTCAAAACCAGCCTTGTTTTCACAGCGACCAAAACCAAAACCATCAGACCTGTAAATGAGTCCAGTCCAACAGTCCAACCACACACTTGATGTAGTCCAGACCAGACCAGAGAGACTATTTAACCAACACACACACACACACACACACACACACAGTTGTTGATGAACAGTAATAAAACGTCTCTTAGTTCCCTGTGTGTTTGCATTACATACAAACACGGGGAACATTGTTTGTCGTATTTATTATGACTCATGACTTTGCAAAAAAATGTGTCCTGTACCACGCTAAATAGACCAAAAAAATTTACTCTGGTCTCGTAAGATGTGTGATCTATCAGAATTGACATTCCAACTCATGGATAACTCCCAAATGATACATCGTAGCGCAAGGGTGTAAAAATTATGTTGACATTGGTGGGGACCCCCCCAAATAAATGTACACTGTATACCCCGGAGTGTTGTATTATTATTTAGATTTTTTTTTGTAGCTTGTTGTTGGTACACTAAGATGCACCATTCCAACAAATGGACGGTGGTATTTCCTTGAATTCACTGTAAGCTGCAGTATGTCATGACCTACCGTAGTCAAACCATCAGTCAACATGTGTGTGTTTCCTTATTTTCACAATAAATGTTCTATAGTTCTTTTCCACCTTCATTGTGCTCAAAGCGCTTTACATTAGCCTCACATTCAAGGTCAAAGGTCAGTCCTACTGGGGGCCTAAGTCAGGGTTCAGTGTCTTGCCCAAGAGCTGGGCCAGAGCTGGGACGCGAACCGTCAGTGGGCGACCCACTCTACCAACTGAGCCACAGCCACCCCCTACATTTATACAATTTTCATATATTTAAAATATAGATCATGAACATGTTCAGGATCAGGTTCAGTTGCAGGGCATGTTCTATCAAATGTTAACTTAAGTTTTGACATTGCACACTACATAAAAATAAGTGTGAAAGATAGCAAGAGGAAGTGTAAACATGACTACTTAGCATTATTAACAAGCATTTATTAGCTCTACATAGTTCCCACAAAAATAAAACACACCTCGTCATAAGATTAAGGCCAAACAAAAACTCCTGTTTATCCACAGTCCAACATATGTGTAGAATGTAACTTTCAAAATAAAATCATAAATGTCACATCCAAATATTGTTTAAATTAACCATTCACACACAAAGAAAAGAATAAGGCCCACAGCCATTCAAAAAAACAAACAGTCAAATCCTGGAAAACATCTACTTATATCTATTTGTATTGTTTGTAGCTTGTTGAGTCTACTTACTCAACAAATGTTGCATGAAGGAGCCAAAGGTACGGCACCGTCGATCATTGATGCAAATAAACTGCTGGTATATTTCTTTTATGTTAATACTATCCAACCTGTCCTGGTGGATGTGGCAGACGGCACCATGGTTCAACCATGCCTGCGTCGTCGTTGTCCTGAACCATGTTTTAAACTCGTCAGCCTCTGATGACGACACAGAAATAACCAATAACAGCCTCAAAAGGGTTTCCACCTGATCACACGGGCCCCTGACCTCAACAGTCTGCTTCTGAAGACATCAGCTGCATCCGAGATGGAGCGTACTTTGTATTTGGAATGAAACAGACAGCTGTAGTTTTAGAGTGATGCTGTCGAGCTGTAGGAAGTCACCTGTCACTGAACTCACTGCTCAAGGACATTCTCAAGTTTCTGTAAAACTTTCAAATCAGGTTGGTTGAGTCTCACTTCAAACTGAGCGTCTACACAGTCCATGAGTTTATAATATTCTACCCTCTACCACTCTTCTGGTGTTGCAAGGTGGTAGCTTGCGACCCCAGTACCCCAGCCCTTTGGTGGGGTACTTGAATGGGTTCAATCCCAAGGGAATCAATCATCTCCTCTGCTTTTTCAGAGATCTCCATGAATCTCACCTCACTCCTATTGGTCCTTAGAGAATCTGTGACACAACCAATGGCACTCACCATGCTGTCAACATTCTCTATCTGCTTCTGGAGAGACTTGTTCAAAACTTCAAGTACCTCAATCACCTCACCAGCTAAATGAAGGCCAAGGACTGTCACAACACAGCTCTGACAGCAGGCTCCCTCACTGCCCATCTCCTTGGACAGAGAGGACCGAGTGAAGCAGAGGGTCCCCACAAGGCTGCAACTGCAGTAGAGAAGGTAGCTCTGAACTTTCCTGACACCTTGTTCAAAGACCTCAGTTTATGCACCCACTACAGTGCATGCCTGATTAAAGGACTAGACTGACATGCAGCCTGTGTGATTAAAATCAAGCAATGTGCTCCACAATGTATGTCCAGTGCCAAGGGCTGCTGCCTCTCCATTTCAGCCCGCACACCAGAATGTATACCAGCCATGTTGACTGCGCCAAAGGTTTGCCCTCTTAAGCCAGCAATAGGAATGTTCAGCCTCAACAGAACATTCTTGGCTACCTCTCCCATAGTACCTGAGACCTCATATAAATCTATAAAGGCTTCATGTGGTCCTAAGTCATGGGCCACATACAGTGGCGGCTGGTGAAAAATATTCTTGGTGGGGCTGTGCCATATCATGTCGGTTTCAGTAACCATCTCGACAGAAATATCAGGATATCAGTGCTCTGTGAAAAAAATATTTAATGCCAATATTAATAACTTGAGGCATTTTTTTACAGAAGACATAACAACACAACATATTGCACAACCACAATTCTAGAAATACATGACTTACTGCACATTTTTACCTTTTTAGATTTTGCTAAACACATGAAACAGTGCATTAGAAGTAAATCGGTGATGATATAGTATTACTATATGTTAAATATATTAAGAAACACTGAAACAGAAACATGCTGTACAGTCATTTATGATAAACACCTAATGATTTCCGGCCTATTGCTTTAACCTCTGTATTATGTAAAACTATGGAACGAGTCCTGGTTAACCTCCTAACCACATCTGTGTCAACAGTGATGGATCCTTTTCAGTTTGCATACAAGAGGAACAGAGGTACAGATGATGCATTACTGACTATGCTTAATGCAGTCACACAACATCTTATGCACACTAAAGGATATGCCAGGATCTTATTCATAGATTTTAGCTCAGCCTTTAATTCAATGAAGATCCATATCCTGCTGAAAAGGGCTGCTGATCTTAAGGTACATCCCAGCCTAATCTGGTGGTTTAGGGATTTCCTTTCTTGTCGCCCACAAAGTGTTTGTGCCAGGGAGAATACATCAGAGGTGCTCACTGTGAGCACAGGTTGCCCACAAGGAAGTGTATTGTTCCCCGTATTATTCTCTCTTTTTACTAATGAATTTATGATCAAAGAACAACATTTTAAATTATTTAAGTATGCAGATGACATGGCCTTAGTTGCCCTGCTACTTAAATCAGATCCCTGTGGTGTAGATGCCTACCTTGCTCACACTGTAGCACTCGAAGCATCACACCAGCCAGCTAGAAATTAATGTAGGCAAGACAAAAGAATTAATCATGCTTAAACCAGATATTACTGTACTGCCAGTTTCGCTGGATGGCCAATTCATAGAATCTGTGGAGGACTTCAAATACCTAGGCACAGTTCTAGACTCCCAGTTGAGCTTCTCTGGTAACACAGAGTATATTTACAAGAAATGTTCCCAGCGACTTTATCTACTCAGAAAGCTGAATAGCTTCAGTGTTAGTCAGCAGGTCCTAGAACTTGTGTCCAAAACCATAATTGAGAGTGTTCTGACATTTCACCTGTCTGCCTGGTTTGGTCATCTAAACTGTAAATTCTTGAACAAATTGTCTAGGATTGTGTCAATGGATAGTAAAAACATTGGCAAGTCCCAAAAGGCCCTGAGCCTATTATACAAGGAGAGGGTGAGGAAGAAAGCCCTGAGCATCATAGCCCATAGCTCCCATCCTCTCTCCAGAGAGTTTGTGCTTTTGAACTCTGGTAGGCACTACAGAGTCCCCCTAGCGACCAACAATATTTATAAGACGTCTTTTGTCCCCAGATCAGTCAACATTCTCAACTCGACAGAATGACCTACTGCATGATGGTTTTTTAATGTTGGTTTACCTTTTCTTAGTGCTGTTGTTTCATTTTTCTATGATGTGATCCTCACTGTTGTATTGTATTAAATAAGCTTATGCTTCATCCTACTCCTTTTCGGACATGTCATTGTTATTATTATTATTGCTGTATTGATTATTGTTGCAATTTGCACATGTTCGAAATAAATCATTCAAATCATTGTACCCTTAATGTCTTGTCTGTATGTTTTTTTGGTGAGCCAAAGATGAATTTCCACCTTGGTGGACAATAAAGATCTATTATTATTATTATTATTATTATTATTATTATTATTATTATTATTATTATTATTATTATTATTATTATTATTATTATATAGTATTACTATATGTTAAATATATTAAGAAACACTGAAACAGAAACATGCTGTACAGTAATTTATGATAAACATTTGTAATATGATCAGAACTGCCACAATTAACTGATTTGTCAATTAGCAAATCAAGAAAAATACAATCTGCAACTATTTTGATTACTTTAATATTTGAGTAAACAATCTAGAAAATGACCCCTGACCTGTGACCTGCGAGTGTGGCCTCTTCTATGTTGAAAATATTACAAAACATGCTTCAGAACATCCACCAGCTCCTTCCCTCATGAACCTATTATATTTTCAACATAACAGAGGCCATAGCTGTTTGGTTAGCAGCCAGTTAACTGAGCAGCTTCTCCTCTGATTTGATCCAGTATTTACTTTTAGGGACCCAAAGCTGTGGAGGCTGACATGAAGTGTGTCCCAGTTGTCCTTTAAGGTCAGGGTACCATTACTGTTGTGAATACGTGGGTTATTTTTTCTGTGTGGTAAAGTGCTCAATGACCCTCTTATTAAAGTCAGGAATGTTCCTGACACGTTTTTTCTCCATTGAGAGCATGGCCAGAGCAGGTGATCCTGCGTCATGGTGTTCCCCAGGAAAGTTTGGATTGTTTTTAAAGTAGAGGAGCATCTTTCTGATTGGGCTGTTGTCATCGGTGTGGTGGTGAGGATTTTGTCAATGTGTCCTGAAGGTTATTCTCCATGAAAAACTGGAACAGAGTCAGTGCACCATCGCAGGCCTTGAAGTCATGGTTTTCGTAGATGAGGGGTAGCTCCGTTCACCATAGGGTAGGCCTCCACGGTAGTTTGCAGCGCTGCATCTGGGAACTGTGCAGTGTGTTGCACAAACAAGTCTCCATGAAGCAGAGTGGCACTGATGAGGTGCTGGCTAAATGAAAACCTGTCTTTGGCATGGTTCAGAATGGTACAGCATACCTATGACATGACACATACATAATAATAACAAAAGTACACATAGTAAATAATGTCCTCAGTATTCTAGTAAAAGATGAGATCACTAGCCACATTTACATGCATTCATTTGGATTGAAATCATTCCAATAAAATCAAGGTCTCAGGTCAACGATCTATTCTGATCAAGTGTTTACAGGTGCCACCAGATTTAATCAGAAGTACCGTCTCACACACATTCTACCCCTGGGAAACTGAATTAAATTCCATTGGGTTTCATCCTGTTTATTCTGATTGAGGTGTTTTATATGGAGCACTTTTATTCAGTTTTTAATACTGATCCTAATCTGAATATGAGGTTCCATGTGCAGTGTCTGCCTTCCTCAGTAGCTGCACAGTGATTAAATACAACAGAATAACGAACACTGGAATGGAATGGCAGACCAAAAATATAGCTTCTAATAATTTACATAACAATTGATTAAAAAAAGAAAATGGTAAAAATACCTGCTGGGTGTCATGTAAACAGGACTGTTATATTACAGCTTACCTCTGAAGACACCTGCTGCTGTTGTCCCTGTCCAAATGTCCTCCTCCTCTTTGTGGAGTGCTGCTGTTGTCCCTGTCCAAATGTCCTCCTCCTCTTTGTGGAGTGCTGCTGTTGTCCCTGTCCAAATGTCCTCCTCCTCTTTGTGGAGTGCTGCTGTTGTCCCTGTCCAAATGTCCTCCTCCTCTTTGTGGAGTGCTGCTGCACAGGTGCGCCGTATTCCTCAGTCAGAGAAGGAAGTCAGCTCAGTCAGCTCGTTCTGCACGGTTTTCAAGGTGCCTTTAAAAACTGTCGCTGTCTTCAGGTGCTCCTCCAGCACGGTATCAAGTGAAACGACCAAATCCAGTAAGCCCCTAAAAACCTCGGGGTTGTCTGAATATTCAGTCTCATCGTGGCCACGCAAAGCCAGCTCAAATGTCCCACAGAATTTAACACAGTCAATTATCTTTGACAAAATGTGCCGGTTCCTGTCCACCTCTTCATTGTTCCTCCTCACACCCAGCCTGTGCCCTTCATCCAGTTGCGCAGCGATGTTAGCTCTGTCTAGCATCGTTAGCTTGACCGTGTTCTCCATATGTGTCCTCGTACCCTCATGTTTTTCTCAGATAAATGTTTCATATCCCTTACTCCTGTTACAGTCCATGCCGTATCTGTCCCAGCCGTTTTGAAGACGGGAAACAAAATAAGGCATTTACATGACTGCATCCAGCTAGCCAAGCCTTCCTGCTGTACCAGTTACCAGAGAAGCCTCTTGTATAAACTTTACCTTTCCTGCTGGCTTGTTGGCTTATTTTGATGTTAGGCTGATCTGGGCCTCGCTGTTTTACATGTAGTTTTTCAACCAATGTTCTCCTCTCAAAAGGATGTTGAAGAAGGGACTGAATTGAATTGACATCGCTGTTCGAGTCGTCCATCATTGTCATTGCCATCATCACATATAATCGTACCTACTCCCACAGAGCACACTTGGCTTGGGGCGATATACTTATCGCCCGTTGGGCATCAGATTTGACGACGCTGATTGGATACTTTTTTGTTGCTATGTTGAATCTCTTGTCGGACATTGTCTGCTCTGCCGCACTGACAGGGTGACTTTTCTATCACATCAGTGACACAAAAGGGATGAGCACGAAACTATTTTTTGCTGAAATTCAATTTATATTTTGTATATGCATATCATTGTAAAGTTAAAAACACGGTCCTCAAAATAAGTGATTATTGTTTATTTTGAAAATATTTGTTTTTGAAAATTAAAAACAGTGGGAGGCGGAGGGGCGGCGCCCGAGGGCCCTCTGTTGGCCAGCCGCCACTGTCCACATATCTGATACATATGGACTCTTGCTCTACAGCAGAGATATCTTGTGTTCCATCAATAATGATGAAGTATTGCAAGATAGGTGAAGCCTGTATTGATTTTGCAATGTCCCTGACAATTTTAATTCCCAACAACTTTAAAATCTCATTTTGTCTTAGTGGAGATGTAAATTCAAAAGATCAGGATAGCCAGTGAGAGAGGCAGGAATCTTCTTTGGCTTTGTGTTTCAAAAGTTGGTAAAAATCACTTTCATCATCACTGCCAAGCCCTGTTTAGCAAGGCACTGTATGGAACCTACAGTGCTTTGAAGGCAGTGTCTTCTGTTCCCTTGCTGTCTTGCTAATGCACTTGACAGTTGTACATCAACTGGGGTTCCTTCTTGGCTGAAAACTGTGACTGCATGGTGGTGAGCTTTGTCTTATAGTGACAGTCAAACCTAAAGAGACCATTTTTCCAATTAGTGAAGCCCTTTGAAGAGAAGGCTGGGTCTGCCTTTTTGGACAACATACTTGTAATGGGGTGAGGTGAAGTGAAGTGAGGAACAATACTCTTGTTTATTGTGTATGTTTTTACACAGTAGAAGCACAAAATTCCCTTTGTTGTTGAGCTATAATGAACCCACAGATATGGCCTGTACCACTGTTCCTGAAAACAGAGGACTTTATCAGGAAGTTTTTGAACAGGAATGCATTTTGGGTCAGGCTGGTTTGCCATGAACTGATTATCCAGACTGTCCTGTGCTACTCTGTTCCTCACTGCTGTCACTGTCACTTCTCTTTCTGATGCTGCCTGGAAGAGTGTCCTTAGGGAAAACACCACACTCAACAAATGGCTTCCTTTATAAATATGAAACATATGCTAAACTTATCGGTTTAATTAAATCTTTGTCTTTTCATAGCCTGTGTAGCATTGTAGTAGTAAGTCTACTCTATCTTATGGTGATGGCTCACCTGAGACTCCAACTGTCCTTTATTTGACCTACAAACTGGCACACTTGCTGATGGCGCATCCTATTCAATTAACAATGTCTGAATGTACAGGACATAAGCAGTCATTGGCACATTAGAAAGCCACATAAAGTATACCTGTCTGCCTGATCTGCTGTACTGTGACTGTCAAACAACATTTATGATCATGAAAGCCTAATAATACTAATAATAGTATTTTTTTATTATGGCAAGTGTTTATTGTATTATTAATACAGTGTACTTTGTTATTATCATTCTATTCCATCGAAAATCCTATTCACATGCAGAGCCCAATATCAGCAGGAACATTTGGGTCGGTGTCACAAAGAAACTGAATTGACTTATAACATTATTCATCAGTAAAATCCGTGTCAGATTCCAACACATTCCACCCATCCAAAACAAGAGGCATGGGAATGGGATCGGAAGCACAAAAGTTATTCCTGCATATTGATGTTTATGCTGTGCTACAGGAGAACTTTTTAAATGGAGCGCTTGGAAGAGAAAAGGCGTCACAGTCTGAATGGATTTTTACAAGACTGTTTTGTGCGAGTACCTTACCAGCGACTGGGTGAAAAAACCTCGAATGTCCGTCATTATTCTTTTTCTGCGTGAGTCAGACATGATGATTCTCTGAGTCTGAGCTCGTGAACAGTAGACAGTCACTGTCAGACACCATGAATTTTTTTTATTTCCCCGCTGAGCTGAGCAACCTGCCAATGACAACAGTCATGATGAGACGTACAGGAAGTTGAGCCAATCACAGACAGCCAGACTGTCCCCACCAATCAGTGTGTCTATGATTGGTGGTAGACTATGTTTATCCCACCAATCACATGCCATCTTTGAGAGGCAGAACTGAGGAGCGGAAAAAATAACCTTTATTACCGAACGTCATGTCATTTCCCATTCAAAATTGGAATGTACATTTTAGTAACATCCAAATATGGTATGCACATGTCCATAGCATCCATATGCAATTTTATACCCATGCTGTAGCGTTTTCCAGTAAATAGGAAAAATTCTTCAGATTGTCCCAGAGATTACACATGTGGTCTCATAATTCTGATATGTCGTACAAATTTTGCATTATTATGCCAAATAAAACCCCATTCATTCTTAATAGGACAGACCAAAAAAGGTAATTTTTTGCCCAAACTACTGCTTCTCCATACTTTGTTGCACAGACTTCATTTAAACTTGTTAAGGATGTGTAGTGGATTAGACCCAAATGCGGATGCCAACAGTTTCACACAAGATCTTTATTATGAGCTCAAAAACGGAAAGATATGACCATAAGTCATTCCAAAAAGTCACACACAAAAACAGTCTACTCTCCCAAACGGGTGTAACGATCTGGTGGAAGGAGAACGGGAGCTACATGTGTAACATGTGTAGTGAACTAACAAGGGAGACAGAAAAGGAAAGGACTTAAATAGGGAGAAGTGATGAGGACAGGTGTGCGAGGACCAGGTGAAATAA
>CM035798.1:5468367-5518367 GCA_020466265.1 Siphamia tubifer | reverse complement strand
ACTAGACAAATGTTCTGATGTCCCCATGGGGTCCTTACTGTGTCACTGTTAATAAGCTAGTTCCAGTGGGGACATTTAGGTCTTCAAACATTAGTTAGTAAAACTATAGCAGCTACAGCTAACAGCTAGAAAACTGTCTTTGAACTGACAAGAAGTGTCTTGTTGCTTAGCAACGACAACACAACGTCTGGGTCTTCCTAACACACCTGAAACAGACGTAGCACCTGACCACTGGACATTTATCCACATGTTCTGGACCTTCAACTTGTTGGGACATTATTTAGTTGTGAATGGACAGTGTCAACTTCTGCTGTGTTTGGAATGTCTGCACGTCTGTCCACACTGTAGTCCAGCAGACAGTGGCTTATGACGGTATTGGTTTAAAGGACAGTAACGTGTATGGAGGGACGGCAGAGGACAGCCACAGAGGGACAATAGAGGACAGGCACAGAGGGACAGTAGAGGACAGCCAGAGAGGGACAATAGAGGACAGGCACAGAGGGACAGTAGAGGACAGGCACAGAGGGACAGTAGAGGACAGGCACAGAGGGACAATAGAGCAGGGGTTCTCAAACTTTTTTGGCCCAGGTCCCCCTTGGAGGGGTGAAATTTTTCCATGTCCCCCCTCATCCTGGCGATACTGAAAATGATAAAAAACCACTTCAACAATGATTATTATGAAACAATGATAACCTTTTTTAATAGTGCTTTTGTGCAAACCAGCCACATTTTCAGGTATTATAATATAAATGAACACTTCAGAAACAACAATTTTAAATAATTTTAAAATAATAAACGGAACAAAAGACACACAAAACCATGTGACAGACAGACAGACAGACAGACAGACAGACAGACAGAGGGATGATCTTGTCAAACTCAATATAACTATCAATGTACTTTCTCTTTTTAGGGTTAGGGCGTTTGTTTTTGTCATTGTCATTTTCATTGTCATTTCTTTTACCACTTCTTGAGGAACTTGGCGGACACAAAAATCGATCCATGTTCGCTGCAGGGTGGCTAAAAATAGCCTGTGACTCGCTCCGTCTCAATTTAGTCAAGCTGGCGTCAAACAGCGCTGTTACTTCCGCCCGCTCGCTACAAAATAAAACTTCCGCATTTCAAAATAAAACAGCAAAAAAAAAATAAAACAAAACCGTGAATAATTTCGCGTACCCCCTGGACATGCGCCACGTCCCCCTAGGGGTCCGCGGACCCCAGTTTGAGAACCGTGGCAATAGAGGACAGACACAGAGCGACAATAGAGGACAGACAGTGAAGAAGACGAGGTAAGACAAGTGTAAACAACATGAGGATGATGTGATTATTTTAAAGAGAGGGAAAATGATGTAATATCTGAACTGACTCATTAATACCTACTTCATTATTAGAGACATTATTTACACTAGTTCTGTGTGGAAACTGTAAACAATGTCATGTCACTTCAGTCCAGCAGATGGAACCACATTACACAAGTACTGACCCTGATATGTATATATATATATATATATATATATATATATATATATATATATATATATATATATATATATATATATATATATATATATATATATATATATATATATATATATATATATATATCAGTCTTTAAATATTATCATCGTCCAGAATGTCAGATTTTCTAAATGTTTAGCCTCTGCAACTCATTTTAAGTATCTTCAGTATTTTAAATTCAATCAATTCAATTCAAACTATTTATAAAGCCCTAAATCACAACAAAGTCGTCTCAGAGGGCTTTACAAAAACACAATCAACTACAGAAATACATGAAAAGTCCCAAACATCCCCTGTCCTTAGACCCTCCCCCTGTCCTTAGACCCTCCCCCTGTCCTTAGACCCTCCCCCTGTCCTTACACCCTCCCCCTGTCCTTAGACCCTCCCCCTGTCCTTAGACCCTCCCCCTGTCCTTACACCCTCCCCCTGTCCTTAGACCCTCCCCCTGTCCTTAGACCCTCCTTCTCAGCAGAAAAAACTTCCAAACCCAGTGGGAAAAAGAAGAAATGTTGAGGAGAACCACATTGAAGGACAGATCCACTCCCATGGACGGACAGACTATAGATGAACGTCCATGTATAAATGAAGGAGGGGGGGCTGGTCCAGACAGGCAGGGGCGGGGGTCCGGGGTCACAGGTCGGCACAGGCGAGATACTCCAGATCCTGTCGTCCATGGCTCCCGTGCAGACACTGTCAGGAGAGCCACCACTCACCCCAGGGGGGGGAGGGGGGAAAGGGGACACCAGGTGACTAGTCATGAACAGACTTGGTATGAAAGATATGTTATAAAAATGACAGAAACAGGTGTGAGGGAGAGAAAGAGAAGAAAGAACTCAGTGTCTGTACTTCCCCCAGCATTCTAACTCCTAGGGCAGCCTAGACTGAACTGTGACTCATACATCATGTATACATGATATATGAGTCACATCATTTTTAACTAACCTGACCATAGGCTTTATCAAACAGGAATGTTTTAAGCCTAATTTTAAATGTAGAGACTGTTTCTGCGTCTTTAATATTAAAGGGAAGATGATTCCATCAGACAGTAACCATGGTAACTAAAGGCTCTAGCTCCTACTGTACTTTTAGAAACCTTAGGAACTTTCAGTAAACCTGCATTCTGAGAACGAAGGGTTCTATTGGGTTGGTACGGAACCAGATCATCTTTAAGATAAGAGGGGCCCATACCATTAACCCCTGACCCCTAACCCTAACCCATACCATTAATGGTTTTATATGTAAGGAGGAGGATTTAAAATTTAATTCTAGACTCAACTGGTAGCCAGTGAAGGGTTTGGAGCACAGGGGTGATAGGGTTAGGGGTCAGGGGTCAGGGTTTGGAGCACAGGGGTGATAGGGTTAGGGGTCAGGGGTCAGGGTTTGGAGCACAGGGGTGATAGGGTTAGGGGTCAGGGGTCAGGGTTTGGAGTACAGGGATGATGTGTTCTCTTCTATTTGATCCTGTTAATAATCTTGCTGCTGCATTTTGAACCAGTTGAAGCTTTTTAGGGAATATTTAGGACACGCTACAAGTAAGGAGTTACAATAATCTAATCGTGATGTAACAAATGCATGAATTAATTTTTCTGCAGTCGTTTTAGACAGAATATTCCTAATTTTGGCTAATGTTGCGCAGGTGAAAGAAGGCTGTTCTGCAAGTTTGGTTAATGTGCCCTGACCTCTGACCCCTGACCCTTTGAATGAAAGATGTGGATCAAATAAAACTCCTAAATGTTTAACTGTGTCACTGGGTGTTCCACTTAAGTTGTCTACAGTAACTATGTGGTCAGTTAGGGAGTGTCTCGCATTTTTAGGACCAATTATAATGACTTCAGTTTTTTCAGGGTTCAATAAAAGATAATTGGCACTCATCCAAGTCTTTATGTCTTGTACACAAGTACTTAGTTTATCTATTTGTCTGGTCTGATCAGGTTTAATCGATAAATATAGCTGTGTGTCATCTGCATAACAATGAAAATTAATGCCATGATTTGTAATGATGTTACCTAAAGGGAGCATATATAGTGTAAACAAAATAGGCCCAAGGACTGACCCTTGAGGAACGCCATAATTAACTCTGGAGGACTGCAATGATTGTTGATTAACGTTAACAAATTGGTAGCGATCAGATAAATATGATTTAAAGCAGCAGAGGGCTGCTCCTCTAATACCTATATCACATTCTAATCTGTGCACTAAGATACTGTGGTCAATGGTGTCAAAGGCTGCACTAAGGTCTAATAACACCAGGACCCATATTAATCCCATGTCAGCGGCTAATAATAAGTCATTAGTAACTTTAACTAACGCTGTTTCAGTGCTATGATGGGCACGAAAGCCAGACTGAAACTGTTCAAATAAACTATTATCCTGCAGGAATTGGCACAGCTGTTTAACTATTACTCGTTCTAAAACCTTTGACAGGAAGGGCAGATTAGATATAGACCTAGAATTATCTAGAATGTCAGGATCTAGGGTAGGTTTTTTCAGAATTGGTTTAATAACAGCATATTTAAATGACTGTGGCACATATCCAGTAATTAATGAAGTGTTAATTATATTTAGGACAGTGCTAATAATTAGGGGCAGAATGTCTTTAAAGAGTTTAGTTGTAATTGGATCTAAGAGGCAGGTGATGATTTGGAAGACATGATAATAGATATGACATCAGTTTGGTCTACAGTGGTGAAATTATTTAGTGTTACAGAGGGATTTATAAAAAGGCCTAGGTTTGAAACCACTGCTTTTTCTGATCTAATATTTGGGAGAAATGTGTCTATTTTGTCTCTAATAGTTGATATTTTATTGTTAAAGAACTGCAGGAAATCATCAGAACGGAGCGTGGATGGAATAACTGGTTCCACGGAGGTGTGTCTGTTTGTCAGTCTGGCTACAGTACTGAACAGGAATCTAGGATTATTCTGGTTTTCTTCTATTATGGATGAGTAATATCTAGTTTTGGCTGTACGCAAAGATGGATTATACTTTATTAAGATATTTTTCCAGGCATTGAGAGAATCTTCTAAGTTGGATCGCCTCCATTGCCTCTAATTTAGGTGTTGTTTGTTTAATGGAGCGAGTGTCAGTGTTGTACCATGGGGAGGTTCATCTAACCTTAGTAGTTTTTAACTTGAGGGGGGCAACTATATCTAACGTAGTTTTTAATGTGAGCATGGTACTATCGACTAACTCATCACTTATACTGGGACTAAATGTGTCCTTTACATAATCACATGACATAGACACAAATAGTGACTGAATTAACTCTTTGTACTTTGAGACAGCACGGTCACATAGTATCCTTTTCATTTGCGTTTTAATCACTGAGGTAGAAATATCCTCAAACAAAACCTGGAAGGTCATTAAAAAGTGATCTGAGAGTATGGGATTATGGGTAAAAATGACGAGGTCATTAATTTCAACACCAAGTGTTAAGATCAGATCGAGAGTATGTCTGTGAATGTGGGTTGGTTTATGAACATTTTGGATAAAGTTCTTTCAGTATCTTCAGCACCTTCAGTTTTTTCAGTATCTTCAATATTTTCAGTACCTTCAGTTTTTTCAGTATTTTAAGTATTTTCAGTACCTTCAGAATTTTCAGTATTTTCAGTACCTTCAGTATTTTCAGTATCTTCAGTATTTTCAGTACCTTCAGTATTTTCAGTATCTTCAGTATTTTCAGTACCTTCAGTTTTTTCAGTATTTTAAGTATTTTCAGTACCTTCAGAATTTTCAGTATTTTCAGTACCTTCAGAATTTTCAGTACCTTCAGTACCTTCAGTTTTTTCAGTATTTTAAGTATTTTCAGTACCTTCAGAATTTTCAGTATTTTCAGTACCTTCAGAATTTTCAGTACCTTCAGAATTTTCAGTATTTTCAGTACCTTCAGAATTTTCAGTATTTTCAGTACCTTCAGAATTTTCAGTACCTTCAGTAACTTCAGTTTTTTCAGTATTTTAAGTATTTTCAGTACCTTCAGTATTTTCAGTATTTTCAGTACCTTCAGTATTTTCAGTATCTTCAGTATTTTCAGTACCTTCAGTTTTTTCAGTATTTTCAGTATTTTCAGTACCTTCAGTATTTTCAGTATCTTCAGTATTTTCAGTACCTTCAGTATTTTCAGTACCTTCAGTATTTTCAGTATTTTCAGTACCTTCAGTATTTTCAGTATCTTCAGTATTTTCAGTATCTTCAGTATTTTCAGTACCTTCAGTATTTTCAGTACCTTCAGAATTTTCAGTATTTTCAGTATCTTTAGCATTTTCAATATCTTCAATATTTTCAGTTTTTTCAGTATCTTCAATATTTTTCAGTAACTTCAGTTTTTTCAGTATTTTAAGTATTTTCAGTACCTTCAATATTTTCAGTACCTTCAGTATTTTCAGTACCTTCAGTATTTTCAGTACCTTCAATATTTTCAGTACCTTCAGTATTTTCAGTACCTTCAGTATTTTCAGTACCTTCAATATTTTCAGTACCTTCAGTATTTTCAGTACCTTCAGTATTTTCAGTACCTTCAGTATTTTCAGTACCTTCAGTAGGACAGTTGACTTAATAAAACCTTTTCAAACATAAACATCCTAGTTGAGAAGATTTAAATGTCGACATTTTGTATATTTATCAAAGACATCACATTGTAAACAGTAACATGTCAATAACTATTGAATAATAGAGGATATTTAGACCCTGTCACTTCTCGTATTTATCATGTCACTGTCACTATCACTGTAAATAATAACTTGACAATAACAATTACAACAGTTGAGTGGATATTTACATATTTACATGAAATTTCCGTTAACGTTACCTGACTCTCAAAGCAAAATATGGCAAATTTAAAAAAAAAAAGACCTGTGTGTGCACAACTTGAATGTAAGACTTTCCTCCTCCCTCACTTTTCCACCCTAGAATGTAAGAAATCACATCTAAAAATCCACTGAATATGCTCCCCCCCCCCCCCCCCCCCCCCCAATATCTACACTGTGGTTTCGTCCAAGGTTCGAACAATTTAAAACACTGGTAAGTAAGGAGAAGCAGTGGGTTTTATTTGGCATAATAATGTGAAATTCGTACGACATATGGGCATTATGAGCCCACAGGTGGAACCTCTGGGACGATCTGACAAACTTTTCCTATTTACTATAAAACACTACGATGTACGGTTTGGGAGTTATAGCTACGTAAACATGGTCTATTCATTTCAGATATTTGTGAGTGAACATTCATATGTTCAAACCATTGTCAGTCCTGATGATCGCACATCTTTACAGACCAACACACACATTTTAGCCTCAACATGTTTGGTGTATTTACAGCGTGTGGGCTGCATTTATTTAAACTTTTGTGTGTGTAAGTCAGAAGAAGAAGAAGTCATAAGTTAATACAACAAACAATAAACCCCTGTGTGGGGTAAAGTCAAACATATGAGATAAAAACTGACATAAGTTTGGATTTAATAAATCACACAAGGATGTCACAGCACTGTCCATGTCAGGGGGAACTGGACTAAAAATATGTTTAAGGAGGAACAACAGTGAAAACAGTTTGGTCTAGGGAACCTCCCACCAAACCCACCTAGTGTCTGCCAGGAGAGAGAGAGAGAGAGAGAGAAACTGAGGGGGAGAGAGAGAGAGAGAGAGAGAAACTGAGGGGGAGAGAGAGAGAGAGAGAGAGAAACTGAGGGAGAGAGAGAGAGAGAGAGAGAGAGAGAAACTGAGGGAGAGAGAGAGAGAGAGAGAAACTGAGGGAGAGAGCGAGGTCTACAGTGTGACGTCTATAAGTATATATATATAAATGTAGTGAATATTTGTGGATGTGATATTTGGTGTAATTGTGTCCAGTCTCCACCTTTTTAATCCTAACCTTCATCCAGCTGTTGTGACCAAACCCCCTCATTATTTCAGCTGTGGGTGGGCCTGGACTGAAGGTCAGTGCCCACAGCCTGGGGCTACCCCTGCCCTGTCCTGTCTAGTGACTGGGACTGGATGGGATCTAAATGTGAGTGTGTTTGGTCTGAGTGTGTAATTTCATCCCCTGCCCAGTGTGAGGCCTGTAGACCACCCAGGTACTGCACTAACTACTGCACTAACCACTGCACTAACTACTGCACTAACTACTGCACTAACTACTGCACTAACCACTGCACTAACTACTGCACTAACCACTGCACTAACTACTGCACTAACTACTGCACTTTCTACTGCACTAACTACTGCACTAACCACTGCACTAACTACTGCACTAACCACTGCACTAACTACTGCACTAACTACTGCACTAACTACTGCACTAACTACTGCACTAACCACTGCACTAACTACTGCACTAACCACTGCACTAACTACTGCACTAACTACTGCACTTTCTACTGCACTAACTACTGCACTAACCACTGCACTAACTACTGCACTAACCACTGCACTAACTACTGCACTAACTACTGCACTTTCTACTGCACTTTCTACTGCACTAACTACTGCACTTTCTACTGCACTATCTACTGCACTAACTACTGCACTATACTGCACTAACTACTGCACTATACTGCACTAACTACTGCACTAACTACTGCACTAACTACTGCACTATACTGCACTAACTACTGCACTAACTACTACTATCTCCTACACTCAGAATATCCACTAGTTTATACTTAGGGTTAACCACTCAGAATGTCCATTAGTTTAGTTGAACATGGACTGTGAATTGAAACACATTGTACAACAACTATTTGACGGTGTACCATGATCATCATCATCATCATCATCATCATCATCATAATCATCATCATCATCATCACCATCATCACCATCATCCACATTTAGTATTGGAGTCTGAAAAACCTTGGAGCTCAGGGTTTTCAACATACTCAAACATGTCCCCATATGTTCATAAACCCTCCACCTCTACCAGACATCGTTAATCTAATTTGTTCTAGTTTAGGAAAATAGAGGACGTCTCTAACCCAACAGGTGTGTGAAGGTGTGTTGGTGATTTCCAGTTCAAAACAATCAGTCTTCTAGCTAGTAGAGTGGTAAAGGCTAGAACATCTGTCTTAGAGTTTGGAAGAAAAACCAGAGTATGTATCCCTAAGATATGGGCGGATCCCAAATATTGCGGTGATCGCATTGGGTTTGACTCTTTCACCAATTATTTCTAATAAAGTGACAAAGTTCTGTAACCAATAACTACTGAATGATGGACAGCTCCAAACATGTGCACAAGGTTTACATTGGGCTGTTGACATGTGTCCCAGGTATCAGTTCTACCATCATACATTTGAGCCAGTCTAGCTTTGGTAGAATAGACACCATGGACCAGTTTACATTGAATGAGCTCATGCCTGGTACAGATGGATCAAAATGCAAAATTGGTGTACTCTCCGATAGTCAGTATGGATTTAGAGCAAACAGTTGAACATCACAAGCATTAATAGAGTAGATCACCAATGCCATCGATCATAAACTGCACTCTGTTGGAATATTCATAGATCTAAAAAAGCATTTGACACGATCAATCACAACATTTTAATGAATAAACGTCAGAGGTATGGGATCAGGGGGTTAGTACTGCACTGGCTGAAAAGTTATCTGAGTAACAGGAAACAGTTTGTGAAGGTGGAGAATATTCATCATCCTGTTTGGACATTGTTTGTGGCGTCCCCCAGGGGTCAGTGTTGGGTCCTAAACTGTTTATTCTTTATATAAATGATATATGCAAAGTTTCTAAAGTATAAAAACTAATATTATTTGCAGATGACACAAGCATTTTTTGTTCTGGGGAGGATTTGCACAAACTAATGTAGAGGATCAATGAAGAAATACACAAATTAAAAACGTGGTTTGACAGGAACAAATGATCATTAAATTTAAGTCAAACCAAATACATGATATTCAACAACTGCAATAAGAACATTCACACACATTTACAGGTAGATGGGGTAGACATTGAAAGGGTATATGAAAATAAGTTTCTTGGGGTAACAATAGATGATAGGATCAACTGGAAAGTTCATATAAAACACATACAAAGAAAATGATCAAGAAACATTTCAGTTGTGAACAAAGCCAAACACATTGTGGAACACAAATCACTCCACATACTTTACTGTTCACTCATTTCACCATATTTACATTACTGTGCACAAGTCTGGGCCAACACATACAAATGTACAATACATTCACTATACATATTACAGAAAAGAGCCATAAGAATAAGTCATAATGTCGGTTATACAGATCATACAAACCCACTATTGTTAAAAAAGCGACACACAAGGCACTTCCTGGTAATCTACAAAAAATTTTTTTCAATAGAGAAGGGAATTACAATCTGAGGGGGGAGCACAACTTAAAACATCTGAGGGCACGTACAACACTGAAAACTTTTTGTGTTTGTGTTTGTGGAGTGAGGCTGTGGAACAGGTTAGGTGTGGAGCTCAAGCAGTGTCCAAGCATGATCCAGTTTAAAAAGCGGTACAGGAACATGGTTTTCACTGGGTACAGGGAAGAGGAAGGGGTTCAACATTCTGGATTCTAGGATGACACCATGGACGTCAGGGCTGTGTGCATGCACTGGTGGTGTCCCTTCCCTATTACTCTTGGGGTCGCTCCCTGGCTCTGCGGGGCTAGCGTGGCTAGGGCCCCTCTGCCTTGGGGTGTTGTCTGTGGTGTCTCTCCCTTTGAGCCCTGGATCTGCTGGATCTGTGCGCTCTCCCGGGGCGTTGGGGGCAGCTGGTCTCTTCTGGGGTGCCCTGGCTGGCCCTGGGGTGCGGGGTGGGTCGGCCCTCCGGTCGCTCCCCTGCCCCTTCCTGCTCTGCTTGCCTCCTCCTCCCTCCTCTCCTCCTCCTTGGCTGCCTGGGGGACTGGAATGGGGGCTGGGTGGTCTCCCTGGGAGTGGGGGGCTCTGGCTCATCCAGGCACAGGCCTTGGCACTTGCCTGTGTACCGCCACTGGAGATTAGATTCTGCTGGCTGGGGGCTTCTGTCCGGGCCTGGCGCTGTCCTGGGGAGTAGTGGGGTGGGTGAGGTTTCAGTGGTGCTGCGGGGTGGGTGCCCTGCATCCTGGGTGTGCCAGCTCAGGGGTGGGCATGGGGGCTCTTGGCCCTCGCTTCCTGATGGTGCGGCCTGGCCCTCCCTCCAGGGCGGGGTGCCATGTGTGGCCGGCCCATAGTGGGACTACGGCATCTGCCGGGGCACTGGTCTAGCACTGCGACTTCTGGGGTTTTTGGTGCTGGCTGGGCCAGTCAGGTTCGGGTGGTTGGCGGGTGGGTCCTTGTGCCCCGGGTCGCCTGGGTCGGTCTTGGTGCGCTGGGGGGGTCTGCAGCTGCTCCCTCTGGTTCTCCGGGTTTGTGTCGTTCACGGTGGCCCCGGTGGCTCTCTGGGAGTGGCGCCCTGTGGCTCCTGCGGCCCGGGGTGGGGGTTGCCCTGTCAGCTTGGCCCTGCCTTGTCATGATTGCTGTTCTGGGCTTCGGGGTCCTTCACACTTGCATGTTTCCTTATTTCCACACTAAATGTTCTGCATTTATATAGTTCTTTTCCACTTTCATGGTGCTCAAAGTGCTTTACATTAGCCTCACATTCACCCATTCACACACACTCATACACCAGTAGGTTTCTAAGGTCTAAGGTCAGCCCTACTGGGGGCCTAAGTCAGGGTTCAGTGTCTTGCCCACTTCGACATGTGGACAGCCAGAGCTGGGACGCGAACCGCCAACCTTTCGGTCATTGGACGACCCACCCCGTCATTGCCCGTCCAATCTTTACCCTAAACTCATTTTCTTCTGCACTGTTGTCCTCTTCTGGCCTATTCTATTCTACTGCATTGTATTTTGTACTATCTGGACATCTACGGTTGTGGTGCTCGGTGCTGATTGTTTAATTGTTTATTTGTTGAATCTTTTTTTTTTTTTTCGTCCTTTTGTGTTGGTTTGGTTTTCTCCTCTTTTTGCGATCTATTTATTTTTGTTTTTATTGATGGACAGTTGGTGGTTGTAATAACACATCACCTTACAGTCTTTAATTACAATAGCACCGCCTGTTGGTTTCTGTCCCCGTTCGTCCTGTCCAGTCTTTGTTTCCTCCACACATCACTGAGGTGCAGCACTGCACTCACTGGCTTGTAAGGGAGAGTTCTAATGGGGGATGTCTGCTCAGCTTTCGGGGAGGACCGATGATGGTCACACACATGCACTAAATAGTCTAGTATATGTCTGCAAGACTGGAATATGTACTGATCTGAAACAATGTTGACTCCCCCTCTGTGGGGTTAAAATATATAAAAATAAATAAATAAATAAATACATGAATAAAATAAGTGAATTAATAAAAAAATTAAAAATAAATAAAAATATAAGAACAAAATGTAGACAAATTAGAAAAGAGAAAAAGAAAAAAGGAAGAAAAAAGAAAGGGAAAGGAAGGGAAGAAAAAATAAAACAAACAAAAAAAACCTTTTTGTTACTTACTTTCCTATCTGCTCATTTGTTTTTTTTGTTTTTTGTATATATGTATATGTTTAGTACTTCAATTATTTATTATTATTATTATTTTTATTATTATCATCATTTTTTGTACTATGCACTAGATGAATTTAGGTTATTGGGGAAGTGAAGAAGGGGTAGAATTAAATAAACTTATGCTTCATCCTACTCCTTTTCGGACATGTCATTGTTATTATTATTATTGTTGTATTGATTATTGTTGCACTTTGCACATGTTCGAAATAAATCATTCAAATCAAATTAAAATCCACTGACATTGACAGATTGCTTTGGTTGATGAGACGTCTGTAGAACCTTTAGAAAAGCCTCATACTTTTGCTGAACTCAACATTCCTATATTATCTTTGCCAAATGGTGAATGTCCAGGACCAGATGGCTATCCTGCTGCATTTTTAAAAAGGTTTTGGACTAAACTGGCTCCACTGTTACTGGACATGTTCAATGAATCATTTAAGTCTGACTATCCCCCACAAACATTGTCACAAGCATTTATCTCTCTGATCTTAAAAAAAGACAAACATCCTTTACTGTGTTCTTCCTATCGCCTCGTTAGTCTTTTGAATGTTGACGTTAAAGTAAATGGTAAACGTTCTGCACTTCTAGAGTTGTTCCACCTTCATGGTTCAAAGCGCTTTACATTAGCTTCACATTCACACACACTCATACACCAGTAGGTTTCTAAGGTCAAAGGTCAGTCCTACTGGGGGCCTAAGTCAGGGTTCAGTGTCTTGCCCAAGGACACTTCGACATGTGGACAGCCAGAGCTGGGACGTGAACCGCCAACCTCTCTGTCATTGGGCGACCCACTCTACCAACTGAACCACTCTACCAACTGAGCCACTCTACCAACTGACCCACTCTACCAACTGACCCACTCTACCAACTGACCCACTCTACCAACTGACCCACTCTACCAACTGACCCACTCTACCAACTGACCCACTCTACCAACTGACCCACTCTACCAACTGACCCACTCTACCAACTGACCCACTCTACCAACTGACCCACTCTACCAACTGAGCCACTCTACCATCTGACCCACTCTACCAACTGACCCACTCTACCAACTGACCCACTCTACCAACTGACCCACTCTACCATCTGACCCACTCTACCAACTGAGCCACAGCCATCCAAGTGTTGTCTAAATTATTAGCCACACGTCTGTAATCTGTTTTACCTTCCATCATCTCTTCAGATCAAACCGCGTTTATTAAAAACACTCATTTTCTAACCTCTGACACCTTTTTAATATCCTCCACACTGCACCTGCTTCTCATATTCAAGAAGCAGTTATTTCCTTAGACGTGCGTAAAGCCTTTGACATGGTGGGATCACCTTTTTTTATGCACTAAGGACGTTTGGTTTAGGAAATGGCTTCATTTCATGGATCAGGTCGTTATATTATTTTCCTCAAGACGCAGTGAGAACAAATAATATCCAGTCAGAGTATTTTCGCCTCTTTCGTTCTAGTAGACAAGGCTGTCCCTTAAGTCCATTGTTATTTGCAGTTACCATTGAACGTCTCTCAATAGCGCTCAGGTCTAACTCACATATTACCGGAATATTAAGAAATGGTGTTCAGTCAAAGGTCTCTTTATACGCTGATGATCTTTAGTGATACGTCTCTGACCTTCCTGCTTCTGTCCCTGCTGCTCTTGATACTCTTAAAAACTTTGGACAGATATCTGGATACACACTGAATTTGGAAAAGAGTGAGATTTTTCCTAAATGCTGCCGCCAAGATATATCATTTACACAGTCTGCCCTTCAAAGTTTCCATGACAGTTTTTCATACCTTGGCATTCAGGTTACGCGTACATTTGAAGATCTGTACAAGGCTAACTTTGTCTGGTGATTGTCTCGTATTCAGAAAGATTTTGAGCGCTTATCACTGCTTAATCTGTCGCTAACACGTCGTGTTAACTTGATCTAAATGAATATACTCCCTAGATTTTCTTTTCTTTTTCAGAATATTTACAAAGACAAAAACCTCTTGGAGGCCTTGCACTTCCCAACTTTAGATTCTATCACTGGGCATCAAATATTGGGATTCTTAAATATTGGCTCCACCTGAGACCTCCTGACCCCTGTCCACAGTGGCTGCCTATGGAGGCTAACTCTACTCACCCAGTGTCTCCTGGTGTCCTGGTCCATTCTCCTATTTGGTCTTCTACGTCTAACTACACTAAAAATGTTATTGTGAGAACTTTACTAAGAATCTGGATTGAGTGTAAACGTGACTTTGGGCTGCAGACCTTATCTACTCATGCACCACCAGCCATTCTTTCCCTCCCTCTCCAGTGGACAGTGCTTTTACAAACTGGTCAAATCTTGGTATTAATAACTTTAGGGACTTGTACATTGATGGAGTATTTGCGTCATTTCAGGAAGTTGTGGAAAGTGTTTCACTGGCTCAGCAGCACTTCTTAAGGTGTTTACAGGTCTGTAGTTTTGTTCATTCTACATTCCCTGGGTGTCCCACCTTACCAGAGGACACAGCCCTTGATGTTTTTTTAGTCCATTAAAACGCTTAAAAGTCCCATATCTTCCATATTAGTCTCCTTCATTCTAAACCTCTAACCTAAAACTAAAAAATGCATGGGAAGAGGACTTAAGGGTGACTTTTTCACAAGATACCTGGACAGAAATATTGAAGCAAATACATACGTCTTCAATTTTTTTGTATTTTATATTAAATCTGTGCATTGAAATAGCAATCCTGATAGATCACACATCTTTCAAGACCAGTTCCGCACATTTTAGTGTCAATCTTTGGTCAATTTATAACAGTTCGGGCTCCATTTTTTTCTCATATATGTCAGAAGTTGGAATAATAAATGTGATGAACAATGGAGATATTATGTATAATTTTATAATATATATAGTATTTTCATTCATTCATTATCTGAACCCGCTTTATCCACACTTGGGTCCCGGGGGTCACTGGGGGCCTAATCCAGCTACAATGGGTGAAGGCGGGGTACACCCTGTATGAGACGCCAGTTCATGGCAGGGCTGAACATATATAGACAAACAATCACTCTCACATTCACACCTATGGACAATTTTAGATTAAATGGACTGCACTTATATAGTTCTTTTCCACCTTCATGGTTCAAAGTGCTTTACATTAGCCTCACATTCACCCATTCACACACACACTCATACACCAGTAGGTTTCTAAGGTCAAAGGTCAGTCCTACTGGGGGCCTAAGTCAGGGTTCAGTGTCTTGCCCAAGGACACTTCGACATGTGGACAGCCAGAGCCGGGACGCGAACCGCCAACCTCTCAGTCATTGGGCGACCCACTCTACCAACTGAACCACAGCCACCCGACCAACCAACCAGTTGTCGAAAATCGACCAATTAACCTATCAGTGCATGTGTTTGGATGGTGGGAGGAAACCAGAGTGCCCGGCGAAAACCCACGCGGACACGGGGAGGACATGCAAACTACCACAGAAAGGTCTGGTACGGGATTCGAACCAGGGTCCTTCTTGCTGTGAGGCACGAGTGCTAACCACTGCACCACCGTGCTAACCACTGCACCACCGTGCTAACCACTGCCCCACCGTGCTAACCACTGCACCACCGTGCTAACCACTGCACCACCGTGCTAACCACTGCACCACCGTGCTAACCACTGCACCACCGTGCTGCCCTATATAGTATTTTATAATATAAAATTATACATAATATTTAAATTACAATGATTTACCAAGTTGTTTTAATGTTTATCTAAAAAGACAAACAATCCGACCGAAAGCAACCACAATATCATTAAAAATATTTTCCAATGACCTGTGAGCACTGACTTGGGGTCAGCCTTCGCTTCACTGACTGGACCTGTCAGTCATTTATCTGAACACTAACTCGTCCATTAGACCCAGATTTGTTTTCACCTCTTTCTTTTTCACTCTCGTCTTCTCATCTTCTCTTGTTTCACTCTTTCTCATCGCCCAGCTTGTCCTTTCTTGTCGTCCTCTCTTCCATTTGTCTTTCTCTGTCATCACTCATTTGGTTCGTCCCACTCATCTCCACTTCTGTTGGAGACGGGGGGATTTATTCCAAGTCAAAGGTCATAGTTCACCCTCTAAACCACACCTTCTATGTTCATTTGCTTTACCCTCTACTCTGATGTTTATTTACTAAAGCTGGAAGGATTCAGGTTTCCCCCGGCTTCATCTGATGCCGTTAAAGCTCCATTTGTACCACTTCAGAACCTAGAACCCTGCAGAATTAGACAATACACTTTTCATTTAACAACTCGACCATTTTCAGAAATAGTTCACTGTGAGGGTTCAGAACTCAGTGAAGCAGCACTAGTATGTGCTAACGCTAATGCTAACACATTAAACTAGGTCAGTAGTAGAGCTCAGACCTCAGTGCCTAAGCATTAGCGTTAGCACAGACTGGTGCTGCTTGGTCTGAACTCTACCACTGATCTAGTTTAATGTGTTAGCGTTAGCATTAGCACAGACTGGTGCTGATTCACTGAGGTCTGACCTCTACCACTGATCTAGTTTTTAACAATAGGTCTTACACTTGTGGATCGACATGAGCTAAACTAACAGCATATGTTCGTCTTTTTGACACAGTGTGATAATAATGATAATAATAATAACTTATATTTCTACAGGTGATGGCTTTAGCAGAGGCTGCAGAGGAGAACAGAGCATCACTGGAGGAAGCTTTTGTTGGTTTATGCAGCGCTACACACCTGCTGTTACTACTACTGTCACTGGGAAACAACCTGAACCATGAACAGATGACTATACTGGAGGCTACGCTACTACCACTGCAGGACACACCACAACTGGTATACGAACACACACACACACACACACACACACTCTGCACCCCCAAACACACACACACACACACACACACACACTGCACACACACACGCACACACATACATACACAAGGCACACACACACACAAACACACACAATGCACACTCTGCACCCACACACCCACACACATACACACTCTGCACCCACACTCACACACACACTGCACCCCCAAACACACACACACACACACTGCACACACACACACACACACACACACTGCACACACACACACACACACACACACACACACACACACACATACATACACAAGGCACACACACACACTGCACACACACAATGCACACTCTGCACCCACACTCACACACACACACACACACACACACACACACACACACACACACTGAACACACACACATATACTGCACACACATACACACTCTGCACCCACACATACACTCTGCACCTACATTCACACACACACACACACACTGCACACACATACACACACTACACCCCCCACACACACACACACACACTGCACACACACATACACACTCTGCACCCACACACACACATATACACTCTGCACCCACACACACACACACACACATACATACACACTCTGCACCCACACACACACACACTGCACACACACACTCTGCACCCACACACACACAGTCTACACCCACACACACACTCTGCACCCACACTCTCACACACACACACACACACTGCACACACACACACTGCACACACACACATACACTTTGCACCCACAAACACACACTCTGCACCCACACTCGCACTGCACGCACACACACACACACACACACACACACACACACACACACACACACACTCTGCACCCACACTGCACACACCCACACTGCACACCCTAACCCTCACTCTAAACTCACACACACACACATACACACTCTGCACCCAAACTCGCACTGCACACACAGACACGCACACTGCACACACACATACACATACACACTCTGCACCCACACATACATTCTGCACCCACACTCGCACTGCACGCACACACACACACACACACACACACACACACTCTGCACCCACACAAGCACACACGCACTGCACACACACACACACACTGCACCCCCAAACACACACACACACACTGCACACACACACACACACGCACACACACGCACACACACGCACACACACGCACACACATACATACACAAGGCACACACAAACATACACACTCTGCACCCACACTCACACACACACACACACACTGCATACACAAACACACACACATACACCCTCTGCACCCACACAAGTACACACACACACACACTCGCACTGCGCACACACACACACACACACACACACTGAACACACACACATATACTGCACACACATACACACTCTGCACCCACACAAGTACACACACACACACACTCGCACTGCGCACACACACACACACACACACTGAACACACACACATATACTGCACACACATACACACTCTGCACCCACACATACACTCTGCACCTACATTCACACACACACACACTGCACACCCATACACACACTACACCCCCCCCACACACACACACTGCACACACACATACACACTCTGCACCCACACACACACACACTGCACACACACACTCTGCACCCACACACACACACACACACACACACACACATACATACACACTCTGCACCCACACACACATATACACTCTGCACCCACACACACACACACTGCACACACACACTCTGCACCCACACACACACAGTCTACACCCACACACACACTCTGCACCCACACTCTCACACACACACACACACACTGCACACACACACATACACTTTGCACCCACAAACACACACTCTGCACCCACACTCGCACTGCACGCACACACACACACACACACACACACACACACACACACACACTCTGCACCCACACTGCACACACCCACACTGCACACCCTAACCCTCACTCTAAACTCACACACACACATACACCCTCTGCACCCACACAAGTACACACATACACACACTCGCACTGCACACACACACACACACACACACACTGAACACACACACATATACTGCACACACATACACACTCTGCACCCACACATACACTCTGCACCTACATTCACACACACACACACTGCACACCCATACACACACTACACCCCCCCCCCCACACACACACACTATACACACACATACACACTCTGCACCCACACACACACACACTGCACACACACACTCTGCACCCACACACACACACACACACACATACATACACAGTCTGCACCCACACACACATATACACTCTGCACCCACACACACACACACACTGCACACACACACTCTGCACCCACACACACACAGTCTACACCCACACACACACTCTGCACCCACACTCTCACACACACACACACACTGCACACACACACACTGCACACACACACACTGCACACACACACATACACTTTGCACCCACAAACACACACTCTGCACCCACACTCGCACTGCACGCACACACACACACACACACTCTGCACCCACACTGCACACACCCACACTGCACACCCTAACCCTCACTCTAAACTCACACACACACATACACACTCTGCACCCAAACTCGCACTGCACGCACAGACACGCACACTGCACACACACATACACATACACACTCTGCACCCACACATACATTCTGCACCCACACTCGCACTGCACGCACACACACACACACTCTGCACCCACACAAGCACACACGCACTGCACACACACACACTCTGCACCAACACTGCAAGCACAAACACACACAGACACTCTGCACACATACTGCACACACACACACACACACTCTGCCCACATACTGCACACACACACACACACACACTGAACACACAAACACACATACACTCTGCACCCAGTCATACACTCTGCACCCACATTGACACACACACACACACTGCACACGAACACTGCACCCACACACACTCTGCACCCACACTCGCACTGCACCCGCACAAACACACAATCACTCTGCACCCACACTCACACACTCACACACACAAACACACACACACTGCACACACACATACACACTGCACCCACCCACACACACACACCCACGCACCCACACACACACACACATTGCACACACACATACACACTCTACACCCACACTCACACACTGCACACACACACACTCACACTCTGCACCCACACTCACACACTGCACACACACACACACACACTCTGCACCCACACTCACACACTGCACACACATTCACACTCTGCACCCATACTCACACACTGCACACACACACACACTGCACACACACATACACACTCTGCACCCACGCTCACACACTGCACACACACACACACACACACACTCTGCACCCACACTCACACACACTCACACTCTGCACCCACACTCACACACTGCACACACACACACACACACACACACACACACTCTGCACCCACACTCACACACACACACTGCACCCACCCACCCACACCCACACACACTGCACACACACATACACACTCTGCACCCACGCTCACACACTGCACACACACACACACACACTCTGCACCCACCCATACAATTACACACTGCACACACACATACACACTCTGCACCCACACTCACACACTGCACACACACACACAAATACACACTCTGCACACACACTCACACACACTCACGCACGCACACACTGCACCCACCCACCCACCCACCCACCCACACACACACACACATACACATACACACTCTGCACCCACCCATACAAACACACACTGCACACACACATACACACTCTGCACCCACACTCACACACACACTCACACTCTGCACCCACACTCACACACTGCACACACACACACACACACTGCATCCAAACTCACACACTGCACACACACACACACTCACACTCTGCACCCACACTCACACACTGCACACACACTGCACACACACTGCACACACACTGCACACACACACTCTGCACCCACACTCACACACTGCACACACACACACACATACACACTCTGCACCCACCCACACACACACACATTCTTTACCCACACTCACACACTGCACCCACACTCACACACACACACTTCACCCACCCACACCCACACACACTGCACACACACATACACACTCTGCACCCACGCTCACACACTGCACACACACACACATACACACTCTGCACCCACCCACACACACTCTTTACCCACACTCACACATGCACACACTGCACCCACCCACCCACACACACACATACACTCTGTCCCCATACACACACACACTCACCCACATTCTGCACCCACACACACAAACACACTGCACACACACACACACACACACACACATACACTCTGCAACCACCCACAAAGACACACACTCTGCACCCACACTAAAACACACACTGCACAAACACACACACTTAAACAAACACACTGAACACACACACACAGACACACATACACACTCTGCACCCACACTCACACACAAACACCCACACTCTGCACACACACTGCACACACACACCCACACACACTGCGCACACACACACATACACTCTCTGCACCCACACTCGCACCGCACTGCACCCACACTCACACACTCACACACACAAACACACACACACTGCACACACACATACACACTGCACCCACCCACACACACACACCCACGCACCCACACACACACACACATTGCACACACACATACACACTCTACACCCACACTCACACACTGCACACACACACACTGACACACTGCACACACACACACACACACTCTGCACCCACACTCACACACTGCACACACATTCACACTCTGCACCCACACTCACACACTGCACACACACACACTGCACACACATACACACTCTGCACCCACGCTCACACACTGCACACACACACACACTCTGCACCCACACTCACACACTGCACACACACACATACACACTCTGCACCCACACTCACACACACACACTGCACCCACCCACCCACACCCACACACACTGCACACACACATACACACTCTGCACCCACGCTCACACACTGCACACACACACACACACACACTCTGCACCCACCCATACAAACACACACTGCACACACACATACACACTCTGCACCCACACTCACACACTGCGCACACACACACAAATACACACTCTGCACACACACTCACACACACTCACGCACGCACACACTGCACCCACCCACCCACCTACACACACACACACTGCACACACACATACACACTCTGCACCCACCCATACAAACACACACTGCACACACACATACACACTCTGCACCCACACTCACACACACTCACACTCGGCACCCACACTCACACACTGCACACACACACACACACACACACACACACTTCACCCAAACTCACACACTGCACACACACACACACACTCACACTCTGCACCCACACTCACACACTGCACACACACACTCACACACACTGCACACACACTGCACACACACACACACACACACACACTCTGCACCCACACTCACACACTGCACACACACACACACATACACACTCTGCACCCACCCACACACACACACATTCTTTACCCACACTCACACACTGCACCCACACTCACACACACACACACTTCACCCACCCACACCCACTGCACACACACATACACACTCTGCACCCACGCTCACACACTGCACACACACACACACACATACATACTCTGCACCCACCCACACACACTCTTTACCCACACTCACACATGCACACACTGCACCCACCCACCCACACACACACATACACTCTGTCCCCATACACACACACACTCACCCACATTCTGCACCCACACACACAAACACACTGCACACACACACACACATACACTCTGCAACCACCCACAAAGACACACACTCTGCACCCACACTAAAACACACACTGCACAAACACACACACACACACTTAAACACACACACTGAACACACACACACACACACACATACACACTCTGCACCCACACTCACACACAAACACCCACACTCTGCACACACACTGCACACACACACCCACACACACTGCGCACACACACACATACACTCTCTGCACCCACACTCGCACCGCACTGCACACACACACACACACACACACACACTTTGCACCCACACTCACACACACTGCACACACATACATACACACACATGCACACTCTGCACACACACACACACACACTGCACATACACTGCACACACTCTGCACCCCCACACACACACTGCATACACAAACACACACACACATACACACTCTGCACCCACACAAGTACACACACACACTGGCACTGCACACACACATATACTGCACACACACACTGAACACACACACACATACACACTCTGCACCCACCCACACACACACACATTCTTTACCCACACTCACACACTGCACCCACACTCACACACACTTCACCCACCCACACCCACTGCACACACACATACACACTCTGCACCCACGCTCACACACTGCACACACACACACATACACACTCTGCACCCACCCACACACACTCTTTACCCACACTCACACATGCACACACTGCACCCACCCACCCACACACACACATACACTCTGTCCCCATACACACACACACTCACCCACATTCTGCACCCACACACACAAACACACTGCACACACACACACACACACACACACACACACATACACTCTGCAACCACCCACAAAGACACACACTCTGCACCCACACTAAAACACACACTGCACAAACACACACACACACACTTAAACACACACACTGAACACACACACACATACACACTCTGCACCCACACTCACACACAAACACCCACACTCTGCACACACACTGCACACACACACCCACACACTGCGCACACACACACATACACTCTCTGCACCCACACTCGCACCGCACTGCACACACACACACACACACACACACACTTTGCACCCACACTCACACACACTGCACACACATACATACACACACATGCACACTCTGCACACACACACACACACTGCACATACACTGCACACACTCTGCACCCCCACACACACACTGCATACACAAACACACACACATACACACTCTGCACCCACACAAGTACACACACACACACACACACACACACTGGCACTGCACACACACACACACACACATATACTGCACACACACACTGAACACACACACACATACACACTCTGCACCCACACATACACTCTGCACCTACATTCACACACACACACACACACTGCACACACACATACACACTCTGGACCCACACACACATATACACTCTGCACCCACACACACACACTGCACACACACACTCTGCACCCACACGCACACACTGCACACACAAACACACACTCTGCACCCACACTCGCACTGCACGCACACACACACACACACACACACTCTGCACCCACACTGCATACACACTGCACACCCTAACCCTCACTCTAAACTCACACACACACATACACACTCTGCACCCAAACTCGCACTGCACGCACAGACACGCACACTGCACACACACATATACACTCTGCACCCACACATACACTTAGGATGTGTCCACTCCATTATGTCTTTCTTAGGATGTGTCCACTTCAGTATGTCTTCCTTTGGATGTTTCCACTCCATTATGTCTTCCTTAGGATGTGTCTACTTGAGTATGTCTTCCTCGCTATGTGTCCACTTCCTTATGTCTTCCTTAGGATGTGTCCACTTCCTTATGTCTTCCTTAGGATGTGTCCACTTCAGTATGTCTTCCTTAGGATGTGTCCACTTCAGTATGTCTTCCTTAGGATGTGTCCACTTCAGTATGTCTTCCTTAGGATGTGTCCACTTCAGTATGTCTTCCTTAGGATGTGTCCACTTCCTTATGTCTTCCTTAGGATGTGTCCACTTCAGTATGTCTTCCTTAGGATGTGTCCACTTCAGTATGTCTTCCTTAGGATGTGTCCACTTCCTTATGTCTTCCTTAGGATGTGTCCACTTCAGTATGTCTTCCTTAGGATGTGTCCACTTCAGTATGTCTTCCTTAGGATGTGTCCACTTCAGTATGTCTTCCTTAGGATGTGTCCACTTCAGTATGTCTTCCTTAGGATGTGTCCACTTCCTTATGTCTTCCTTAGGATTTGTTCACTTCAGTATGTCTTCCTTAGGATGTGTCCACTTCAGTATGTCTTCCTTAGGATGTGTCCACTTCCTTATGTCTTCCTTAGGATTTGTTCACTTCAGTATGTCTTCCTTAGGATGTGTCCACTTCCTTATGTCTTCCTTAGGATGTGTCCACTTCAGTATGTCTTCCTTAGGATGTGTCCACTTCCTTATGTCTTCCTTAGGATGTGTCCACTTCAGTATGTCTTCCTTAGGATGTGTCCACTTCAGTATGTCTTCCTTAGGATGTGTCCACTTCAGTATGTCTTCCTTAGGATGTGTCCACTTCAGTATGTCTTCCTTAGGATGTGTCCACTTCCTTATGTCTTCCTTAGGATGTGTCCACTTCAGTATGTCTTCCTTAGGATGTGTCCACTTCAGTATGTCTTCCTTAGGATGTGTCCACTTCAGTATGTCTTCCTTAGGATGTGTCCACTTCCTTATGTCTTCCTTAGGATGTGTCCACTTCAGTATGTCTTCCTTAGGATGTGTCCACTTCAGTATGTCTTCCTTAGGATGTGTCCACTTCAGTATGTCTTCCTTAGGATGTGTCCACTTCAGTATGTCTTCCTTAGGATGTGTCCACTTCCTTATGTCTTCCTTAGGATTTGTTCACTTCAGTATGTCTTCCTTAGGATGTGTCCACTTCAGTATGTCTTCCTTAGGATGTGTCCACTTCCTTATGTCTTCCTTAGGATTTGTTCACTTCAGTATGTCTTCCTTAGGATGTGTCCACTTCCTTATGTCTTCCGTAGGATGTGTCCACTTCAGTATGTCTTCCTTAGGATGTGTCCACTTCCTTATGTCTTCCTTAGGATTTGTTCACTTCAGTATGTCTTCCTTAGGATGTGTCCACTTCCTTATGTCTTCCTTAGGATGTGTCCACTTCCTTATGTCTTCCGTAGGATGTGTCCACTTCAGTATGTCTTCCTTAGGATGTGTTCACTTCAGTATGTCTTCCTTAGGATGTGTCCACTTCCTTATGTCTTCCTTAGGATTTGTTCACTTCAGTATGTCTTCCTTAGGATGTGTCCACTTCAGTATGTCTTCCTTAGGATGTGTCCTTTTCAGTATGTCTTCCTTAAGATGTGTCCACTTCACTATGTCTTCCTTAGTACGTGTCCATTTCAGTATGTCTTCCTTAAGACATGTTGTCCATGTCTTTGGGGACAGCAGATCAAACATGTCTCAGCTTTTGTTCGGGACGTTTTGACCTGCTGAGGTTTTGTTCACAGATAAAATCACCCTGGACTCTAATGTTTCCAGCCGTCCGTCCCCCTGCGTGTCTCATGACTCTTTCATTCTTATCTCTTCTCTAATGTCTCCCTCTCTGTCATCATCTCATCTCCTGGACCTTCATCATCATCATCCTCACTCTGACTCTCTTTCTATCTGTCATCATTATTACAGCTTGATTATCTGTCATTATGGCTCATTAGGGGCCTATCGCCATGGCGACGGGCAGGGGGACGGGCTGAGGGTAGAGGGAGAATAGACAACACCTGTATGAGAGGATGTATTGACCAAAGGACACTGGAATTCTCTGCCTGTCTATGTCTGCATACTGAAACAACACTTTCACATTCTGTGTATTTTTCTGCAGTTTATTGTGTATTACTTCATTAAGTATTCGTGTCCAGGGATTTGAAAGACAAACCTTTAGCCCCGCCTCCCCTCACGATGAAGCACCACTAGACAGCGGCAAGACCCGGGGCGGTGGTACGGTTGCCCTTATTAAGCAGACATGGTGCACCGACTGCAAGGTTATTTCTAGATCTTGCTCGGAAAACTTGGAGTTTTTAACTCTGAAGCTACGGCCGTTTTATTTACCCAGAGAACTGCAGTGTATTATTGTGAGTGTTGTGTATATTCCCCCCTCCACTAAAGAGGACGCTGCACTTGGGGAATTGCATGACATGATCAATAAACACGAAAACAAATACCCTGATGCTGCTTTTATTATTCTGGGAGATTTTAATCACTGTAATCTTAAGAAACATCTTCCAAAATTTTACCAGTTTGTGACTTTTCCAACCAGGGAGAATAAGACTCTGGATCACTGTTACAGTAATATTAGAAAGGCTTTTGAGGCCGAACCCAAACCCCACTTTGGTAAGTCTGATCACCTGGCTATCAGGCTCAGGCCCAGGTACACCAAGAGACTGAGGGCACAGCCAGCCACTGTCAGAACTGTCAATAGCTGGACTGACAGTGTTATGGCCAGTCTGCAGGGCTGTCTGGAGGCCACGGACTGGGACATCTTTAAAATGGCCACGGGTGACATCCACGAGTACACAGAGGTGGTGAGTGACTACATCAGCTGGTGCACATCGATATGTGCCCCCCTCAGAACTGTGCGAGTGTATCCAAACCAAAAACCCTGGTTCAATGGAAACATAAAAAAGAAGATCAGGGAAAAACAGGAGGCCTTCAAGGCTGGGGATCGAGAGGCATACAAGATAGCCCGCTATGAGCTACAAAAATCCATCCGAGCTGCAAAGAGGGCTTACTCCCAGCGACTTGAAGACCTCCACCTGACTAATAACACACGCAGCATGTGGCGGGGGATCCAGTCGGTCACAGGCTACAAAAAAAACAACGGCACCTACAGACCCTCAGGATGTCACCCTTCCAGACAGTCTGAACACCTTCTACACCAGATTTGACAGACTGAACAGAGACACTCCCTCAAAAGCCCCATGTAATACCGTGGACACTGCCTTTCAGGTGACACACACTCAGGTCCTGAAGGCTCTGAGGCAGGTCAACCCCCACAAAGCTGTGGGACCGGATGGGATCCCACCCAGAGTTCTGAAGGCCTGTGCAGAACAATTGGCTGGTGTGTACTTAGACATTTTTAACTTGTCCCTAAACCAAGCAGTGGTCCCACGTGTTTTTAAAACTTCTATCATTGTACCAGTCCCAAAAAAGTCACACCCTTCCACTTTAAATGACTTCAGGCCAGTGGCACTCACTCCAGTGGCCATGAAGTGTCTGGAAAAGTTGGTTTTATCACACATCAACCACAGGGTGCCAGTCACAACTGATCCTCTCCAGTTTGCCTACCAACCCAACCGTTCAGTGGATGATGCAGTGGCCATTGCTCTACACCACATCCTGAAACATCTGGACAACAGAGGGACATATGTTAGGACGCTCTTCCTGGACTACAGCTCGGCGTTTAACACCATTCGCCCGGCCAGGCTGATTGGGAAGCTGGCAGACCTCGGGGTCCCGACTCCCACCTGTAACTGGATTCTGGACTTCCTGACTGAAAGACCACAGGTGGTGAGGATGGTAGGGAGGGTGTCTGCTAAGATAACCATCAGCACTGGATCACCACAGGGCTGTTGTCTGAGTCCAAAGCTGTTCACCCTGTATACCCACGACTGCGTCTCCACCCTGGACAAAACTGTCATCATTAAGTATGCGGACGACATGACCATTCTGGGCCTCATCGCAGGGGGGGACGAGTCGGGGTACAGGACTCTTGTTAATGACATTCTGGTCTATGGGGAGGTGAACAACCTGACCCTTAATGTGACCAAGACAAGAGAACTGGTAATGGACTTCAGGAAGAGCCCACCCCCTCTGCAGCCCCTTTTTATTAATGGTACTGAGGTGGAGAGGGCTCACAGCCACAGATTCCTGGGCTTACTGGTAGCATCAGACCTGAGCTGGGCTTTAAACACTGCAGCCACAGTGAAAAAAGCCCAGCAGAGACTTTATTTTATAAGGCTACTCAGGAAAGCAGGCCTGCATTGTGGCCCTCTCACCCAGGTCTACAGGGGACTGGTGGAGAGTGTTTTAACAGTTGGGGTCACAGTATGGTATGGAAACACAACACAGAGGGAGAGGAAGGCTCTACAAAGAGTCATACACACGGCAGAAAAAATCATAGGCATTGACCTCCCATCTCTGAACACCATATACATACAACGCTGCCACAAGAGAGCTCAGAGAATTAGTACAGATACACAACATCCAGCTCACCTCCTGTTTCAACACAAATGCAGCACATATCACCTCAGACACAAGAGGGCAGACAGCATTATTGCACACACTACACGATTTTTTAACAGCTTCTTCCCTGCCACAGTGAGACTGTTGGCCAGTATCCAATAGGAGGGCAAGTGAAATATGTAGTGTGTGTTTGTCTGTTTTGTGTATGTACTAATGTGGAAATGTCTACCTTTTTATCCTTGCTGTGGATTTTAAATTTACTTGATTTTAATTTACTTGATTGTATTTATTACTATTTTTATCTATAGTATTTATTATCTTTTAGCTGTTTTCATATATGTGTAGTTTTACGTTTGTCTGTGTTCTTAAATTTATGTAATTTGACTCTGGGAGCGACTGCACAAAAATTTCCTATGTGTTCTGCACAAATGGCAAATAAACGTCTATCTATCTATCTAGACACATACATGGAATGAATAGAGATAGCACTGCTAGGCTAGGCTAGGCTAGTGTTTTTCTTTTCCTGACTAACTTTCATATATGTGACCCTCCACCACCAAACCAGGCATAAGTCGCACTGAGCCGTTCAGAGCTACAGCCAAATTTAGGCTGGAAGGTGATTTGTTATTAGTGTTTACACCTTATCAAAAAACGGTACCTTAACACCTCTATGTTCACTTCCTGTGGTCATTACATTGAAATCCAATCAATAAAGGTGTTTATTGAGTCAATTATTTAAGCGGCGACAAAAGTTCAGGTATTGCTGAGCAAAGACAAAGACGACTTCCACCTCTTTTCGCCGAACAAAACGATCTCCGTTCCGTGGGTAAACACCCAAGTGTTTGGTACGAGGTAAAAGCTTATATTGAATGTTCTGTCCAATGGTGTAAGCCAAATGATTATAATACGTCACACTTCTGTCCTATTATTATAATATATAAAACTTCTGTGACATGTCCATCAGAGTGTCCTTTAACATCTGTCAACAATTTGTGTCAATCGGATACAAATTATTATGCGTTGCTAAGGACTTCCTACCCCAAAACAGTCCAAAACTTTAACGGACAATATCTAAAAATATGCAAATTGTAAAATATGTCCAAATGTGGATATTAAAATGACCATAACTTTGGTTCTACTTGTGATAGAAACATCATTTTTTCACCATCTTAAACCTTAGTTTCCACTCTACCAAGATACACACATAACTCTGTTTGGATTTACACACACTTATGTCTGGTTTACTGGTGGTGGGTCACATATATGAACAGACCCAAACCATGGGTGTATTTATTTATTTATTTCCTCTTATGTCTTCTTTTGCTTGTGCAGGGTTGGGAGGAAAGTTGTGAGGCTGCCGTCTCCCACCTCCTAAGGACTTGTTTGTCGTGGAACCCCAAAGACCAGGCCACCTCATTAGCCCAGATCGATGTACCGGTTCTGGGCTTCCCTCAGGAAACCGCCCGACTGAAGAACCACATCACCCTGCTGTGTGAACGCATGAGCAAAGGAGGGCGTCTGAGTCTGAGTAGTGAAGCTAATGTTCAAGTCCCAGCTCAGGTCCACAACCTGGTCACACCTGGTAAGTTCATTAGAACAGAAACACTACATTTGGCAGATGTTTTTATCCACAGCCACTTACAATGCAGCACCTTTTTTCAGTGACGTTCCCCCTTACATACCGCTTTTTAGTCCAGTACCCACTGGCAAAGGCAAAACATTTTTGTCAGAAAAAAGAGGAACAGCGCTGCAAAATCAGTGTCTGAAACTTGCATCAGTTTTTATTTTGTAATTTTGACTTTTTATCCCTAACCCCCAGGGTTAGGCTTAGCAGTAGCAGTCACTCCTAGAGTTCAGACCTCAGTGAAGCAGCACCAGTCTGTGCTAACGCTAACACATTAAACTAGATCAATGGTAGAGTTCAGACCTCAGTGAAGCAGCACCAGTCTGTGCTAACGCTAACGCTAACACATTAAATTAGTTGAGTGGTAGAGTTCAGACCTCAGTGAAGCAACACCAGTCTGTGCTAATGCTAACGCTAACACATTAAACTAGATGAATGGTAAAGTTCAGACCTCAGTGAAGCAGCACCAGTCTGTGCTAATGCTAATGCTAACACATTAAACTAGATGAATGGTAAAGTTCAGACCTCAGTGAAGCAGCACCAGTCTGTGCTAACGCTAATGCTAACACATTAAACTAGATGAATGGTAAAGTTCAGACCTCAGTGAAGCAGCACCAGTCTGTGCGAATGCTAACGCTAACACATTAAACAATGACCAAATGTCACATCTTAGATCTAATGTTAAATATGAAGCACAAGATATTGTCTGATTTAACTAAATATGTCAATAACCTGCTTTAAGGTTAAAGGTCATACATTTACCAAATATACCATTGGTGCCACGTCATGTGACGTCTTTACGTGACGTCATGTGACGTCTTTACGTGACGTCACGTGACGTCTTTACGTGACGTCACGTGACGTCTTTACGTGACGTCACGTGACGTCTTTACGTGACGTCACGTGACGTCTTTACGTGACGTCATGGAGCCTATGGGTGTTATCTCATCTGAGGTCAGAAGGTCAGACGAAGTGAAGGAAAAAAACAGCTGATACTATCTGGTCTGGATTCTGAAATATCACCACTGATGTGTTTGAACTGTTGACCTTCACTGGCACCTTCACATGTTAAGTCATTATCATTATCAGTCATTGATTTGATTTGATTTGAATGCTTTATTTCAAACATGTGCATAATGCAACAATAATCAATACAATAATAATAATAATAATAATAATAATAATAATAATAATAATAATAATAATAACAATGACATGTCCAAAAAGCAGTAGGATGAAGCATAAATTTATTTAATTCTACCCCTTCTTCACTTCCCCAATAACCTGAATTCATCTTATAGTAATATAGTGCATAGTACAATAATGATGATAATAATAATAATAATAAATAATTGAAGTACTAAACATATACATATATACAAAAAACAACAACAACAAATGAGCAGATAGGAAAGTAGGTAACAAATAGTGTTTTTTTTGTCCTTTTTCCTCTTCCTTCCTTTTTTTCCTTTTTCTAATTTGTCTGCATTTTGTTCTTATTTTTTAATTTTATTTATTTATTTATTTTATTTTATTAATTTTTTTAATTGATTAATTTATTCATTTATTTAATTTTTTTTTAACTCCACAGAGGAAGTCAACATTGTTTGAGATCAATGCATTTTTTTAGTCTTGCAGCCAAATATTTTAATATTTAGTGCATGTGTGTGACCATCAGCGGTCCTCCCTGAAAGCTGAGCAGACATCCTTTATTAGAACTCTCTATTATAAGCCAGGGAGGGCAGTGCTACACCTCAGTGATGTGTGGGGGAAACAAAGACTGGACAGGACGAACAGGACGAACAGGGACAGAAGTTAACAGGTGGTGCTATTGCAGTTAAAGATTGTAAGGTGGTGTGTTATTCCAACTTTTAACTGTTCATCAATAAAAATAAATAAATAAATCGAAAAAAGTGAAGAAAACCAAAACAGCAAAAAAGAAAAAGAGATTCAATACATAAATAATTAAACAAAACAGTAGTGAGCACCATAATTGTGGATGACTTGATAGTATAAAATAGAATAGAATAGAATAGAATAGGCCAGAAGAGGACACTAGTGCAAAAGAGAATGGGTTTAGGGTAGAGATTGTGGAGAGATTCTCAGCACATTCTGGGGGGTCCCATCATTCACTGAAATGGGACTCGGCAGTAGCTGGCGAGACCCGATCAAACATGCAAGTATGAAGGACCCCGAAGTACAGAACAGCAATCACGGCAAGGCAGGGCCAAGCCAACAGGGCACCCCCCATCCTGGGCTGTAGGAGCCACAGGGCGCCGCCCCCAGAGAGCCCCCGGAGCCACCGTGAACGACGCAAACCCGGAGAACAAGAGGGAGCAGCTATAGACCCCCCCAGCGCACCAAGACTGACCCAGCCGGCCCAGGGCACCCCGACCCTAACCCCCCCCCCCCCCCTTCCCCCTCCCCCGAGGGGGCCAGCGGCCCCACGCAGCCAGGAAGCCAGATACAGGGTGCGAGTGGCCCACCGAGGGGGCAGCAACCGGCCCATCACAAGGCAGGCCGCCACCAGGAGCCGGCGAGAGGACATCGGAGCCGGGACCCAATGCGAGTCCAGAGGGTAAAAATGAACAGTGCATTGGGGCCCAGCAATGCCAACAGGGATGCACCCCGCACCCTGCCCCAGTCGAGCGCAGTACATCCAGGGCGCCCGCCTCCCCGCAATGCAAACCACCAGGACAGAGACACCACACGCCACCAGCCCACAGTACAGCCACAGCGCCCACCAGAATGGCCAATCCAGCCCCAGCAGCCCCCCAAGAGCCATCACATCAGCTTGGACCCAACAGGGTCATTATGTTAAATTATCATCATTATCATGCTAAACCATCATTATTATAATTCGTTATCATGTTGATTCATCATCATTATCATGTTAAATGATAATGATGGGCAGCTGTGGTTCAGTTGGTAGAGTGGGTCGCCCAATGACAGAGAGGTTGGCGGTTCGCTTCCCAGCTCTGGCTGTCCACATGTCGAAGTGTCCTTGGGCAAGACACTGAACCCTGACTTAGGTCCCCAGTGGGACTGACATTTGACCTTAGAAACCTACTGGTGTATGAATGTGTGTGAATGGGTGAATGAGAGGCTAATGTAAAGCGCTTTGAACCATGAAGGTGGAAAAGAACTATATAAATGCAGAACATTTACCGTTTAAATCATCATCATTATCAGGCATTATCAAGTTAAATCATCATTAACATGATGCAACTCTCAACATCGTGAGAGCAGCATCGGATTGGATTGGAGCACAGGGGTGATAGGGTTAGGGGTCAGGGGTCAGGGTTTGGAGCACAGGGGTGATAGGGTTAGGGGTCAGGGGTCAGGGTTTGGAGCACAGGGGTGATAGGTTTAGGGGTCAGGGGTCAGGGTTTGGAGCACAGGGGTGATAGGGTTAGGGGTCAGAGGTCAGGGTTTGGAGCACAGGGGTGATAGGGTTAGGGGTCAGGGGTCAGGGTTTGGAGCACAGGGGTGATGTGTTCTCTTCTATTTGATCCTGTTAATAATCTTGCTGCTGCATTTTGAACCAGTTGAAGCTTTTTAGGGAATATTTAGGACACGCTACAAGTAAGGAGTTACAATAATCTAATCGTGATGTAACAAATGCATGAATTAATTTTTCTGCAGTCGTTTTAGACAGAATATTCCTAATTTTGGCTAATGTTGCGCAGGTGAAAGAAGGCTGTTCTACAAGTTTGGTTAATGTGCCCTGACCTCTGACCCTTTGAATGAAAGATCTGGATCAAATAAAACTCCTAAATTTTTAACTGTGTCACTGGGTGTTCCACTTAAGTTGTCTACAGTAACTATGTGGTCAGTTAGGGAGTCTGTGGCATTTTTAGGACCAATTATAACGACTTCAGTTTTTTCAGGGTTCAATAAAAGATAATTGTCACTCATCCAAGTCTTTATGTCTTGGACACATGTACTTAGTTTATCTATTTGTCTGGTCTGATCAGGTTTAATCGATAAATATAGCTGTGTGTCATCTGCATAACAATGAAAATTAATGCCATGATTTCTAATGATGTTACCTAAAGGGAGCATATATAGTGTAAACAAAATAGGCCCAAGGACTGACCCTTGAGGAACTCCATAATTAACTCTGGAGGACTGCGATGATTGTTGATTAACGTTAACAAATTGATATGGATTAGATAAATATGATTTAAAGCAGCAGAGGGCTGCTCCTCTAATACCTATATCACATTCTAATCTGTGCACTAAGATACTGTGGTCAATGGTGTCAAAGGCTGCACTAAGGTCTAATAACACCAGGACCCATATTAATCCGATGTCAGCGGCTAATAATAAGTCATTAGTAACTTTAACTAACACTGTTTCAGTGCTATGATGGGCACGAAAGCCAGACTGAAACTGTTCAAATAAACTATTATCCTGCAGGAATTGGCACAGCTGTTTAACTATTACTCGTTCTAAAACCTTTGACAGGAAGGGCAAATTAGATATAGACCTAGAATTATCTAGAATGTCAGGATCTAAGGTAGGCTTTTTCAGAATTGGTTTAATAACAGCATATTTAAATGACTGTGGCACATATCCAGTAATTAATGAAGTGTTAATTATATTTAGGACAGTGTTAATAATTAGGGGCAGAATCTGTTTAAAGAGTTTAGTTGTAATTGGATCTAAGAGGCAGGTGATGATTTGGAAGACATGATAATAGATATGACATCAGTTTGGTCTACAGTGGTGAAATTATTTAGTGTTACAGAGGGATTTATAAAAAGGCCTAGGTTTGAAACCACTGCTTTTTCTGATCTAATATTTGGGAGAAATGTGTCTATTTTGTCTCTAATAGTTGATATTTTATTGTTAAAGAACTGCAGGAAATCATCAGGATGGAGCGTGGATGGAATAACTGGTTCCACGGAGGTGTGTCTGTTTGTCAGTCTGGCTACAGTACTGAACAGGAATCTAGGATTATTCTGGTTTTCTTCTATTATGGATGAGTAATATCTAGTTTTGGCTGTACGCAAAGATGGATTATACTTTATTAAGATATTTTTACAGCCATTGAGAGAATCTTCTGAATTGGATCGCCTCCATTGCCTCTAATTTACGTGTTGTTTGTTTAATGGAGCGAGTGTCGGCATTGTACCATGGGGAGGTTCATCTAATTTTAGTAGTTTTTAACTTAAGGGGGGCAACTATATCTAACGTAGTTTTTAATGTGAGCATGGTACTATCAACTAACTCATCACTTATACTGGGACTAAATGTGTCCTTTACATAATCACATGACATAGACACAAATAGTGACTGAATTAACTCTTTATACTTTGAGACAGCACGGTCACATAGTATCCTTTTCATTTATGCTTTAATCACTGAGGTGGAAATATCCTCAAGCATAAACTGGAAGGTCATTAAAAAGTGATCTGAGAGTATGGGATTATGGGTAAAAACAACCAGGTCATTAATTTCAACAGCAAATGTTCAGATCAGATGGAGGGTGTGTCTGTGAATGTGGGTTGGTTTATTAACATTTTGGATAAAGCCTAATCCGTCTAGTAGGTCACTAAATGCATTACTAAGAGAGTCAGTGTTGTTATCAACATGTATGTTCAAATCACCAACTATTCTAATCCTATCCCAGTTCAACACTACACTGGATAGAAAGTCAGAGACTGATGAGATCCAAACTGTGAATAAGGACCAGGAGGGACATAAACTAGGACAAAAAGGACTGGTTTTTGGTTTCTGCAGTTGGGGAAAGTAATGGATAAAAGTAGACTTTCAAAGGAGTGGTAAGTGGGATTAATTTTATGATTAATTTTAGGGCTAAGACCTAAACTGGAGTGAGATATTACTGCCACTCCTCCACCACCACCACTGGTTCTGGCTGTGTGATAGTTCACCTGGATTCATTTAATGGGACATATTCATCCTGCTGAAGCCAGGTTTGAGTCACAGCTAAAATATCAATCTATTGATCACTGATTAGATCATTTATTAATAAAGACTTGGGAGAAATTGACCTCGTCCAGGACCAGGTCCAATAGCAGTTCCAGTACTAGGTCCAGTAGTAGGTCCAGTACCAGGTTCAGTAGGAGGTCCAGTAGCAGGTCCATTAGCGGGTTCAGTACCAGGTCCAATTACAAGACCAGTAGCAGGTCAAGTCACTGGTCCAGTACCAAGTCCAGTAGCAGATCCAGTAGCAGGTCCATTCACAGGTCCAGTACCAGATCCAGTAGCAGGCCCAGTCACACGTCCAGTACCAGGTCCAGTTGCAGGTCCGGTCAAAGGTCCAGAACCAGGTACAATACCAGGTCCAGTACCGGGTCCAGTAGCAGGTCCAGTACTAGGTCCAGTAGAAGGTCCAGTACTAGGTCCATAACCCAGTCCAGTAGCAGGTCCAGTCACAGGTCCAGTACAAGGTCCAGTAGCAGGGCCAGTAGCAGGTCCAGTACCAGGTCCAGTTCCGGATCCAGTAGCAGGTCTAGTATTAGGTCCAGTAGAAGGACCAGTACTAGGTCCATCACCAGGTCCAGTATCAGGTCCAGTACCATGTCCAGTAGCAGGTCAAGTACAAGGTCCACTACCAGGTCCAGTAGCAGGTCCACTACCAGGTCCAGTAGCAGGTCCAGTACTAGGTCCAGTCACAGGTCCAGTACAAGGTCCAGTAGCAGGTCCAGTACCAGGTCCATTCCCAGGACCAGTAGCAGGTCGAGTAGCAGGTTCAGTACAAGTCAAGTAGCAGGTCCAGTACCAGGTCCAGTCGCGGGTCCAGTAGCAGGTCCAATAGCATGGACAGTACCAGGTCCAGTAGCAGGCCCAGAACCAGGTCCAGTAGCAGGTCCAGTCACAGGTCCAGTATCAGGTCAAGTACCATGTCCATTAGTGGGTTCAGTTCCAGGTCTAGTAGCAGGTGCAGTAGCAGGTCCAGTACCAGGTCCAGTACCAGGTCCATTAGCAGGTCCAGTTGCAGGTCCAGTAGCAGGTCCAGTACCAGGTCCATTAGCAGGTCCAGTACCAGGTCCAGTAGCAGGCCCAGTAGCAGGTCCTTTCACAGGTTCAGTTTTAGGAGTATGACCAGTACCAGGTCCAGTATCAAGTCAAGTACCATGTCCATTAGCGGGTTCAGTTCCAGGTCTAGTAGCAGGTCCAGTAGCAGGTCCAGTAGCAGGTCCAATACCAAGTCCAATAGCATGGACAGTACCAGGTCCAGTAGCAGGCCCAGAACCAGGTCCAGTCACAGGTTCAGTTGTAGGACTATGACCAGTAGCAGGTCCAGTAGCAGGTCCAGTCACAGGTCCAGTAGCAGGTCCATGACTTCATCTAGTACCAGGTCCAGTAGCATGTCCATTACTAGGTCCAGTATCAGATCCAGTACCATGTCCATTAGCGGGTTCAGTTCCAGGTCTAGTAGCAGGTCCAGTACCAGGTCCATTAGCAGGTCCAGTTGCAGGTCCAGTAGCAGGTCCAGTACCAAGTCCAGTACACCACTCTGTTTCAGATATCGAGACACTCTGGATGGTTGTGGCTCAGGTGGTGGAGTGGGTCGTCCAACGACTGAAGGGTTGGCGGTTTGCGTCCCGCCTCTGGCTGTCCACATGTCAAAAATTCCTTGTGCAAGACACTGAACTCTAAGTTGCTCCCAGTAGGGTCAGGGGTCATGGGTCAGGCAGCGCTAGTGTTTTGGCAGATACTGTGAATGGGTGAACTGGTGAATAAAATGAACTGTATGAGTACAGTCTGTTTTGACACACACAAATGTTTGTTAGTTGTTTACCTTCATTCTAACCTGATTAATGTTCTGGGTGTGTTTGTCTATGCTCACACAAACATCTGAGTACCATAAGGTTAAGCTTTACTTCCAAACGAAGGAGCCAATCAGTGTGGCTGGGCGTGGCTACCTGGTGGCGTTTTGTCTGGTTTTACATAAAGTGACGTTAGTGTCGTCTTTAAATGGACACAACAATGACAGTGAGTGTTAACTATGGACCCAACTATTTCCAGTTATTTTTCTACCACATGTTCATCCATTAACAGATGAACAGAGGACGACGGTGGAAGAGTTTTCTAATAAAATTATGTTTTCATTCTGGGTTTGACAACATTTTGATCTATCAGGTGTCTCCAGTGGTGGATAAAGAAACAGTACCAGTGCAGAAGTACATGGTTACTATTACCCCACCCCTCCCCTGGTTGTGTTGGTAGAACCAAGTCAACGAGGCTGATAGTAAATTGCTGGAATTGGAGGAAGAAATACCAACCACATCCACAGATAGTGTTCAGTCAAGATGACGGACAGATTCTTCATCTAATCACATGAATGGATTTTAGATAAGGCCCCTCCCCTCCTTTGAAAACTGATCAATTAATGAAGGGTCAAGATGGTTTGTCAGATAACATCTGACGACAGTCAGGTTATCTTTACACACTGTTGAAATAAATGTTTGTTTGTTACGTACCTTCCCATGGTACTGTCTGTACTGCCCATGGTACTGTCTCTACTTCCCATGGTACTGTCTGTACTTCCCGTGGTACTGTCTCTACTTCCCATGGTACTGTCTGTACTTCCCGTGGTACTGTCTCTACTTCCCGTGGTACTGTCTTTACTTCCCATGGTACTGTCTCAACTTCCCATGGTACTGTCTGTACTTCCCGTGGTACTGTCTCTACTTCCCATGGTACTGTCTGTACTTCCCGTGGTACTGTCTCTACTTCCCATGGTACTGTCTGTACTGCCCATGGTACTGTCTCTACTTCCCATGGTACTGTCTGTACTTCCCGTGGTACTGTCTCTACTTCCCGTGGTACTGTCTTTACTTCCCATGGTACTGTCTCTACTTCCCATGGTACTGTCTGTACTTCCCGTGGTACTGTCTTTACTTCCCGTGGTACTGTCTCTACTTCCCGTGGTACTGTCTTTACTTCCCATGGTACTGTCTCTACTTCCCATGGTACTGTCTGTACTGTCCATGGTACTGTCTCTACTTCCCATGGTACTGTCTGTACTGCCCATGGTACTGTCTTTACTTCCCGTGGTACTGTCTCTACTTCCCATGGTACTGTCTGTACTGTCCATGGTACTGTCTCTACTTCCCATGGTACTGTCTGTACTGCCCATGGTACTGTCTTTACTTCCCGTGGTACTGTCTCTACTTCCCGTGGTACTGTCTCTACTTCCCGTGGTACTGTCTCTACTGCCTGTGGTAAATGGACTGCAAATGTTCTGCAGGGCTGAAATTCTGAGCCTGAACTTTTTCCCCTTTCTCAGGAGGTAAGGGGTGGGGGGATTATTTAAGCGACATACTGTTTAAAGACATTATTCAAACAATTAACAGCCTGTGTTTTGGATTTTATATATTTTGGATTTTATATATATATATATATATATATATATATATATATATATATATATATATATATATACATATATATATAATAAAAAATGTTCCTCTCGCCCCACGTGGGCGGTGTCTCCTTCAGACTCGGGTCCTCTACCAGAGGTCTGGGAGCCTGAGGGTTCTGCGCAGGATCTTAGCTGTTCCTAACAATGTTCTCTTTTGGACACAGATCTCTGATGTTGTTCCTGGTATCTGCTGGAGACATTCTCCCAGCTTGGGGGTCATTGCCCCTAATGCCCCCATCACTACTGGTACCACCGTTGCCTTCACACTCCACATTTTCTCTAACTCCTCTTTCAGCCCTTGGTATTTCTCTTCTCTTCTCATGTTCTTTCTTTCTCATGTTGCTATCACTGGGGACTGCTACATCTATCACCACCACTGTCTTCTCATGTTTATCCACCACCACTATGTCAGGCTGATTGGCCATCACCATCTTGTCAGTCTGGATCTGGAAGCAGAGTCCTGCACGGGTTTGGGTACCCGTGGGTGACCCGTGGGTGAACCGCAGATTTTCACGAAACGGGTGAAAAATGTTGTGGTGTGTCGGATACGGGTTTGGTTCGGGTCGGACGTGGATGATCGCGGGTCTAATGTGCGGTTCATAGGCTAAAAACTGTTCTTTAGTTTGGACTTGTATAGCTGCCTCCTGTCGGCTTCCTTGTTGATGCGTTACATTTTCTTCTGGGTTCGGGTCGGATATCGGGTTCATTTATAGCGGGTCAGTTTGGGTGTGGATATGTAATTTTTTTTTCGGCGGAAAATGGGTCGGATACGGGTTTGAACACGGGTACGGGCGGTTGCGGTTTGTCAAAATCAGAACCGTGCAGGACTCTGTCTGGAAGTCCCACAGGATCTTGGCCTGTTTGTTCTCTGTCACCTTTGGGGGGTTCTCCCATCTTGACTCTGGGACCTCCAGTCCATACTCTTTACAGATGTTCCTGTACAGTATGTTCTCTGCCTGCTTATGTCTCTCCATGTATGCCTTACCTGCCACCATCTTACACCCTGCTGTGATGTGCTGGACTGTCTCAGGGGCTTCTCTACACAGCCTACACCTGGTCATCTGATGTGGTAGACCCCAGCCTCTATTGCTCTGGTGTTCAGTGCTTGTTCTTGTGCAGCCATGAGTAGTGCCTCTGTGCTGTCCTTTAGTCCAGCCTTTTCCAACCACTGGTATGTGGCTATATATATATATATATATATATATATATATATATATATATATATATATATAATTATTATTATTTTTTTTTTCAATACTTGCATTCCACCCCTCCTTGAACTGCCACCTTATCGTGATGGAGGTGTTTGAGGGCCCTAGTGATCCTGAGGGCGATGTTGTCCCTAGGTGAAGGGCCAGACTAATCGCGGTTCAAAGACCCTTATGCGAAAGAAAAACAGGACTCTGTGTACCCAGCCCAGAGGGTTACCGGCGCCCCATCCTGGAGCCAGGCCTGGGGCCCGTGGGAGAGCGCCTGGTGGCCAGGCTTTTATTCATGGCCGGGCCCAGCCCGCACTGGACACATGGGGTCGTCGTTGCATGGGCTCACCACCTGCGAGGGGAGGCAGAAGGGTCCGCTGCTTTGTGGGTTGGACAGCAGACCAAGGCGGGGGCCTAGGCGTTTCTCATCCTCGGCTTCGAAAGCTGGTTTTAGGGACATGGAACATTGCCTCTCTGGCGGGGAAGGAGTAGGAGCTTGTGGACGAGGCTGAGCGTTACTGGCTGGACATCATCAGCCTCGCTTCGACACATAGCATCAGCTCTGGAACCCGAGTCCTTGAGACGGGTTGGACCTTGTTCTTTGCTCGATTTGCCCCGGGGGAGAGGCGGAGGGCAGGGGTTGGCTTTTTGTTAGCCCCTAGGCTCTCCGCCTGCCTGTTGGAGTTTACTCCAGGAGACAAAAAGGTTGCTTCCCTGCACCTTAGAGTCGGGGAATGGGTGCTGACTGTTGTCGGTGCATATACACCGAACAGCAGTCCAGATTACCTACCCTTTTTGGAGTCCCTGGGACGGGTGCTGGAAAGCACACCGAAAGGGGACTGGGGGACTTCAATGCCCACGTGGGCAATGACAGCGTGACGTGGAGGGGGGTGGTTGGGAACCCGATCTGAACCCAAGTGGTGTTCAGTTATTGGACTTCTGTGTGAGTCACAGTTTGTCCAAAACTAACACCATGTTCAAACATAGGGATGTCCATCGGTGCACTTGGGACCAGGACATCCTAGGTCACCGGTCGACTTTGTAGTCGTTTCATCAGACCTGCGGCTGTATGTTTTGGAGACTCAGGTGAAGAGAGGTGCTGAATTGTCTACTGACCACTACCTGGTGGTGAGTTGGATCAGTTGGCAGGGGAAGACACCACACCAACCTGGAAGACCCAAACGCCATTGCCGAAGCAGCTGCAGTTAGCTGCGGCCACAAGGTAGCTGGGGCTAGTCATGGCGGTAACCCCCAAACCGCTGGTCGATTCCAGAAATGAGAGGAGCCGTCAGGCTGAAGAAGGAGGCATACAGGGCCTGGCTGTCCTGTGGATCTCCGGAAGCAGCAGACTGGTACTGGCAGGCCAAGTGGGCTGTGGTGGCAGCGGTCCCCGCGGCAAAAACTTGGGCGTGGGAGGAGTTCGATGAGGCCATGGAGGAAGACTACTGATTGGTTCCAAAGAGGTTCTGGCAAACCATCCGACGCCTCAGGGGGGGAAGTCGCCAATCTGCCCACACTGTTTACAGTGCGGGTGTGGAGCTGCTGACCTCAACTGAGGATATAGTAGGACAGTGGAAGGAAAACTTTGAGGAGGTCTTCAATCCCACCAACATTCCAGAATGGAAGCAGAGCCAGGATACCGTGGGACGGGTGGGTTGATCTCCAAGACAGTGAAGTCACTCCACTGCGGTGGCACTCCGGGGATCAACGAAATTCACCCTGGATATCTCAAAGCTCTGGATGTTGTAGGGCTGTCTTCCAGATAAGTGGAAGAAGATGACAATGACGATGATGATGACTTTCATTCCACCCACCGATTAATTAGGAAAACTCTGTCCATGGCCTTTCCAATGGATTCAAAAGTTAGTTTGGCATTATTAGCCCAGTTTTGCACAATCACTGGAAGTAAATGGCCTCATTCGATTCGATTTGGGGTCATGCCATGTCAATTCACATGATTCCATAGAAACTCCCCAGATGACCCTCTTTGATTTGCCCAATGTTCGACACACAAGCACCTTTTGATGTATGGAGTTTTATCATCCTATGTCTAACGGTTTTGGAGATGAACCCTCCAAAATGTGGGTACCATGCCCACTTTTCAAGCTTGTGAATTACATACAAAATTTACAAGCACATTTAGACACCCCTAGTTTTAGATTGAAGGAAGATACAGGCCTAAAAAACAACATGCCCCCTCAGTATGACGCTGTCTATCCGATGGTTACAAATAGCATAGCGTTATTATTTCTGGATATATTAAACCTTGAAAACTTTGTGTGTGATGAAGAGTCTTGACATTTTGGGGATCCAGATCTTGGAAACTGTGTCTTCTGTGGGAGGTATAATCATAGTTTCCATCATATTTAGGAACTGTACTGTATATTCAATCAATCAATCAATCAAGTTTATTTCTATCGCACATTTAAGAAGATCCACAGTTGAAGCCAAAGTGCTGTTCACAAAACATGAGGAAAATAAGTTAAAAACACACAATAACAACAACAACAAAAACACTGGTTGGTGTCAGCTCGGTGTTTGCAGAGGCCTGTCTTACACCCAGAGGAAACTCATTCCAGAGTTTTGGAGCAATGGTTGCAAACGCTCTGTCACCCCTAAGCTTCCGCCTCATTCTAGGGAACATCAGAAGGAACTGGTCAGCTGTTCTTAGGGACCACCAGAAGGAACTGGTCAGCTGATCTTAGGGACCACCAGAAGGAACTGGTCAGCTGATCTTAGGGACCACCAGAAGGAACTGGTCAGCTGATCTTAGGGACCACCAGAAGGAACGGGTCAGCTGATCTTAGGGACCACCAGAAGGAACTGGTCAGCTGATCTTAGGGATCACCAGAAGGAACTGGTCAGCTGATCTTAGGGATCACCAGAAGGAACTGGTCAGCTGATCTTAGGGACTACCAGAAGGAACTGGTCAGCTGATCTTAGGGACCACCAGAAGGAACGGGTCAGCTGATCTTAGGGACCACCAGAAGGAACGGGTCAGCTGATCTTAGGGACCACCAGAAGGAACTGGTCAGCTGATCTTAGGGACCACCAGAAGGAACGGGTCAGCTGGGTCAGGGGTTGGGTAGTGAGGCTGAAGTAGCTCTGGTGGCACACGGCTATTTAAACATTTAAAAACAAACAATAAAACTTAAAATGGATTGTGTAATGCACAGTGAGCCAGTGTGGGGACACCAGGACAGGGCTAATGTGCTCATGTCTACGGGTCCGGGTAAGCAGGTGAGCAGCAGAGTTCTTTACGAGCTGCAAGCGAGAAAGATCACTGTGACTGACGCCTGCGTCCAGGGCGTAACAGTAATCCAAGCGAGTTATAATAAAAGCATGAATGAACATTTCTAAGTCAGATCTAGTTAAAGTTAGCTTCACCTTAGCTATCCGGCGTAGTTGATAAAAACCTTTCTGGACAACAGAGCTAATCTGTTTATCAAATTTAAAGTCAGAATCAAACTTAAACCCCAGATTAGTGCCATAGTCCCTGACATAAGGTGTCAGTGGACCAAGGTCAACATCTGGGGAGGGGGGGGGGGGGGCTGGGACCAAACAACATCACTTCTGTCTTGCCGTCATTCACACTCAGAAAGTTGAATGAAAGCCAGGATTTAACATCATTTAAACAGTCAGTGAGTTGTTGGATTGTGCTGTTTTGTGCCAAAGGAAAGTAGATCTGACAATCATCTGCATCAAAATAAAATGAAACACTGTTTCCTACAAACAGAACCGAGGGTGCAGCAGCATACTTCACAGAAGTAATGTGTAGTGGGATACATACATGAGAATGCGCACACACACACACACACATACATACATACATACACACACATATGCATATACATATACATGTATACATAGTGCGTACAGTACTGCTGCATGCATTCCACATATGAATATTGCACCAAGTTTATTGCACAGTTATTGTTGGTTGTTGAGCAGTTTGACAGATGTTGGCAGGAATGAGTTCTTGTCGCGGTTCAGTCTGGTTCTGGGGACCCTGAATCTCCTGCCGGAGGGCAGTAGCTGGAACTCATGGTGCAGAATGTGAGTCGGGTCAGTCACAATTTTCTGTGCCAGTCTGATGACGGACCGCTCATAAAGCATCTGGAGGGAAGGAGGGTTCCTGATCCCCATGATCTTCATGGCGGTCCGCACCAACCCGGCAATCTGTGACCTGGACTGCACAGTCAGGTTGCCGTACCAGGCCGCAATGCCGTATCTGATGATACTTTCCAGTGCAGCCCGGTAGAACAACAGCGTGATCCTCTGCTCCACTCCATAGACCCTGAGTCTGTGTAGGAAGTAAAGACGCTGCTGGAGTTTGGAGCAGAGACTTCCAACATGTACCCTCCAGCTGAGTGTGTTGTCAATGTGGACCCCCAGATACCTGTATGAACCCACCTGACTGATGTGTCTGTTTTTAATGACGACTGGCCTGTGGTCACCAACAGTCTTTGGATCAAATATCATCTCCTCTGTCTTCCCCACATTGAGCACAAGATGATTCTGGTCACACCACTGGACAAAGTCCTCTATTTGTGAGAAATAGTCCAGTGGGCTGTCGTCAGCGTACAGCAAGCTGACGACAGCTGTGTCATCAGAGAACTTAATAATAAAGTTCTCTGGGTGTGTAGTAACACAATCATTTGTGTACAATGTGAAGAGGACCGGGGAGCTGACGCAGCCCTGTGGGGCGCCTGTGCTTATCAATCTGGGTCCCGAGAGGGAGCTGTTGACCCGGACTTGCTGTGTGCGCTGTGTCAGGAAGGAGTGATACCACCTCAGGATGTAAGGGTTCACACTCATCCCCTTCAGTTTTCCCAAAAGCAGGTGCGGCTGCATTGTGTTGAACGCTGAGCTAAAGTCAATGAACAACACACGTGCATAAGATTTAGGGTCATCAAGATGTTTAGTGACCATATGTGTGATGCTGATGCATCATCAGTGCCGCGACCCTGTCTGTAGGCAAACTGAAAGGAGTCTAAGTGTGTATCCACCTCCTCCCTGAGCTGAGTCACCATCATCCTCTCAAAACACTTCATGACTATAGAAGTTAGAGCCACAGGCCTGAAGTCATTGTTGACCGCAGGACATTGTTTTTTGGGAACAGGAATGATTATTGATTTCTTCCAGAGACTGGGGATGGAGTGTGAGTCCACAGATCTCTGGAAGATGGGCTGCCAAGCTGCTGAGAGCTCCTCTGCACAGGATTTGAGCAGAAAGGCAGATATGGTAAATGGTAAATGGACTGCACTTATATAGTTCTTTTCCACCTTCATGGTGTTCAAAGCGCTTTACATTAGCCTCTCATTCACCCATTCACACACACACTCATACACCAGTAGGTTTCTATGGTCTAAGGTCAGTCCTACTGGGGGCCTAAGTCAGGGTTCAGTGTCTTGCCCAAGGACACTTCGACATGTGGACAGCCAGAGCTGGGACGCGAACCGCCAACCTCTCGGTCATTGGGCGACCCACTCTACCAACTGAGCCACAGCCGCCCCGATATCCCATCCGGTCCTGAAGCCTTTTTTGTGCAGACAGACCTGAAAGCAGATAGGACATCATGGGGGTGAATCACCAACCTAGGGTCCTGCTCAGTCACTGAAATGGCCCTCAGGACCTCCTCACACTCAGAGGAGAAGTCCTGGGTTTCAAATCTTAGATAAAAGTCATTCAGCTCCCTTGCCTTCTGAAGGTCATTGAGGGTGCTGAGTCCTTTTTGAGCAGGACTCATGTTGGTGATTTTCCTCATGGTGTCCCACACTTTCTTGGAGTTGTTAGCAGCAAAGTGTTGTTCTATTGTCTCTTTGTGCTTCCTTTTTGCTTCTTTACGCATGTGGTTCAGTTCTTTTTGAATGAGTTTGAGTTGGGCTTTGTCATGGTTCCTGAATGCTCCTTTTTTGCGGTTAATGCAGTCTTTAACCTCCTTAGTAATGTAGGGTTTGTTGTTGGGGTAAACAGTTATTTCCTTTGTTGGAATGATATTGTCCACACAGAATTGGATATAGTCAGTTACCGTCTCAGCAGCAGTGTCCACATCCAGGCCATGAAAGGTATTCCACTCTGTGCAGAGAAAACATCCTTTAAGGGTCTCAATGCTGTCCTGGGTCCAGACTTTAACAGTCTTTCTCCGGGGTTTGCTGCGTTTGAGAGCGGTTTTGTAGGTGGGGATGAGGTGAATGGTTTTCTGGTCTGAGTTGGAGAGGGGGGGTCGGGCTCTACTCCTGTATGCATTCTCCACAGTTTACATACTGATAGAACCCGGGGAGAGACAGCTCCAGTTTGCAGTGGTTGAGATCCCCTAAGATGAAAATCGGGGCCTCCGGGCACCGTCGGAGTTGTTGTTGAACGCAGTCAGAGATGCAGCCCGCTGCGCTGGCGGCGTTCCCGCTGGGCGGAACGTACACGGCGCAGAGGAAGATGTTTCCAAACTCCCGCGGCAGGTAACCCGGCCTCAGACTCAGGCAGAGAAGCTCCATGTCAGGGCTACAAGTGGTCTGCCGAACCGTGTGATTCCTGCACCACTTGTCGTTGATGTAGATACAGAGGCCCCCACCTCTGCTTTTCCCCGACGTCTCTGTCCTGTTGGCACGAATGAGTGAGAATCCCTCGATCTCACAGAGAGAGTCAGGGATGTCGCTGTGGAGCCACGTCTCCGTGAACACCATGGCGGAGGCGTCCCGGTGCTCACGGCAGGCTGATGTGAGGCTCCGCAGCTCATCCATCTTGCTCCTCAGGGACCTCACGTTATCGAGTAACAGCGACGGCAGTGCTGGTCTGCATCCTCTCCTCCGGAGTCTTAGGCGTACTCCTCCCCGTTGTCCTCTCTTCCGGCGTCGTCTCATCAGGCCTTGGCGCTGGATCTCCTCCGGCAGGTCGGGGGGTGGTGTGCCGCCTGTTGAGCGGAGGGCCCACAGCACGTCTCTGGTGTAGGACAACACCGCCATGTTGTTTGTTGTTCGTTGTTTTTGTCCACACGCCAGAGGTTTTTTCCTAAGCTCTGGCGAATTGTGCTGTGACTCACAGCAGGAGTCGCGAACAAGAATGAGTAATGACTCGTGACTCATAAGTTGAAAGTTTTAAAAAAGATAGAAATTAGAAAAAAAAAACTGCAGCTGTCCGCAGAGCCCGAGTCGCAGACGTGCTGCGCCATGGAACCATGTGTACGGGAGTCCGGAATCCTGGCTGAACCGGGAATGGTTAGACCTGCTAGCCAGCAAAGTATATCAAGACAACCTTTTGGGAGTTGTCGTGGATTAAGTCCACCTCACTTACAAATGGTAAATATGCTTTATAAATCTCCATTTTCAAGTACTAACTGAATCATGTCGGGGCGGCCTGAAATCAAAGCTACCACAAACCGTGTCTATCTGACTGGTTACCCATCCAATAGCGTGGCGTTGTGTAAAGTGAAAATTTGACAGACAGCGGTTATCCCACCCACAAATTTGCCTAGACTTTCTAGACTCTCCCCCGTAGCAAATGCAGTTTGCGGCCACTGGAGAGAGTCTAGATCCCAGGCTAGAGTCTGTTGACATGAGGATATCATTCACAAATTAAGAACAGCATAAATTATGTAAACACAGAGGACATTACAAGAAAACATATATGGATGAAAAAATATTATTTTGTGACTTCCTCCACTGTGTTTTCATAATTTATGCTGCTGTTACTGTTTTGACCAACAGGTGGCAGCAGCCTATTATCATTGCCAATTTGCAATATCAGCCAACCAATATCTAAAAATAAAATACAATACATCACCCTAAAGGGCGGCACGGTGGTGCAGTGGTTAGCACGGTGGTGCAGTGGTTAGCACGGTGGTGCAGTGGTTAGCACGGTGGTGCAGTGGTTAGCACGGTGGTGCAGTGGTTAGCACGGTGGTGCAGTGGTTAGCACGGTGGTGCAGTGGTTAGCACGGTGGTGCAGTGGTTAGCACGGTGGTGCAGTGGTTAGCACTCGTGCCTCACAGCAAGAAGGACCCTGGTTCAAATCCCGTACCAGACCTTTCTGTGTGGAGTTTGCATGTCCTCCCCGTGTCCGCGTGGGTTTTCGTCGGGCACTCCGGTTTCCTCCCACCATCCAAACACATGCACTGATAGGTTAATTGGTTAATCTAAAATTGTCCATAGGTGTGAATGTGAGAGTGATTGTTTGTCTATATATGTTCAGCCCTGCCATGAACTGGCGTCTCATACAGGGTGTACCCCGCCTTCGCCCATTGTAGCTGGATTAGGCCCCCAGTGACCCCAGCGACCCTTTTGAGGATAAAGCGGGTTCAGATAATGAATGAATGAATGAACATCACCCTAAATAAATCAGAGGTTGTTATTATTATTACTACCTATATCTGTCACCTATATCATTGAGGTCTAGTACGTGATAGTAGTGCAGCACAACAGCATCCAGAAGCTGGTTCATCCAGTTATAGACCTCCAGCAGGTTGACAAATCTACTGCTGATGGACCTCATCAAGTTCTCCCAGGGGATATGCAATAAACTTTGGAATTGTGAAAACATCTCCTTTTTCTTTGGCGATTTTTCTATGTCATAGTAGAGGTCGGAGCAAAAATCCTCCACTTCGGATCAAAATGGGCTCAGGACGGCTTTTGCCGCATTTGACAACATATACGCCGTGTCTCCAGATATGTCGAGTAGATTAGGATTCTCCTTCCTTTCCAGAGTTTCCAGCCCAGACTTTTCCTCCTTCATCACGGCGCAATTATCAAG
>CM035798.1:5400867-5458367 GCA_020466265.1 Siphamia tubifer | reverse complement strand
AATCCCTGACGCCGTTATTCCCTGACGCCGTTATTCCCTGACACCGTTATTCCCTGACGCCGTTATTCCCTGACACCGTTATTCCCTGACGCCGTTATTCCCTGACGCCGTTATTCCCTGACGCCGTTAATCCCTGACGCCGTTAATCCCTAACACCGTTAATCCCTGACGCCGTTATTCCCTGACGCCGTTAATCCCTAACACCGTTAATCTTTCACTCACAATGATCCAATTAGAAACTTGATTCACTGACTGCGATCTGATTCAGGACGATACGATTTGAACTGATTCAGTTGAGTTTGATTCAATACAAATTGACAATTTAACCACAAAAACTTATTTCATTCATGTTAGTGAGAAGAAAAAGTTTTATTTTCACTTTAAACTCACACCACATCAGTTGTACTCAGTAATGTACGTATTCACACAAAAGGAACTGGTTCAGTGTCGTCCTGTATTTTGGAAATCTGTGAGTAGAAATAAAGCCCCCTTTAAAATAAAACAATCACAGATCCGCGATTTCATCAATAAATATGCTTTTATTTTGTCACTTCCTGTCCGCTACCCGGTGGCATTTCCTTTACCTTTACCTTTATCTACTACTTTTTTTAATCTCATAATTCTGTTTTTTTTAAATCTCCTATTTATGACTTTTGAATTTTTCCTAGTTTTTTTCTATCCATACCCACTAAACTGAGTACCATGACCTCATAAATAAAGTCACTTTTTAACACTTTAATTTAGACCGTTTTGTTCTTTTTTTTTTTTTTTTTTTTTTCTGCTTAAATCAGTATTTCATCTACAGTTTTACTTTTCACTTTATCACAGTTCCGTTACTTTTACTTCAGTAAAGCAGTTGAATCAGTACTTGTACTTTTACCATAGTATTTCTTACACACCAATAGTTGTTCTTCTACTTAAGTACAGAATGTGAGTACTTTGAGCACCTCTGTTAAATAGTTGTTTTGCAGAGGTTGTCAACTGTTGGGTGGATCATACGTGTGCGTACAGATGATTTTCAGGGGATAGAAATAGCATAAAGGCCACAGTCAAATGACTGGGTACCAAACTGTCACCCCCATCTTCAAACCACAGCCCAGAATACTGAAGGAATGTGCTGCTGTTCCACTTTACAGACCAACGCACACACAAAAGTCTGCTGGAATCAACCAAACTGTCCTGAGGAGGAGCAAAAGTCTCACCACAGACTTCCACTCACACTGTTGCACAATTCCAGAAATATCCCAAACTTTCCCTGACTATATGCAAAGTAGCATACCTTATGAACAGGACCATCCCTGGTCAATGTGGTGCCCTAGACCAACACTAGGCAAACACTAGGCCAACACTAGACCATCACTAGGCCAACACTAGAAAAACACTAGGCCAACACTAGACCAAAACTACACCAACACTAGGCCAACACTAGACCAACACTAGGCAAACACTAGGCCAACACTAGGCCAACACTAGAAAAAAACTAGGCCAACACTAGACCAACACTACACCAACACTAGGCCAACACTAGACCAACACTAGAAAAACACTAGGCCAACACTAGGCCAACACTAGACCAACACTAGGCCAACACTAGGCCAACACTAGGGCAACACTAGAAAAACACTAGGCCAACACTAGACCATCACTAGGCCAACACTAGGCCAACACTAGGCCAACACTAGAAAAACACTAGGCCAACACTAGACCAACACTACACCAACACTAGGCCAACACTAGACCAACACTAGGCCAACACTAGAAACACACTAGGCCAACACTAGGCAAACACTAGGCCAACACTAGACCATCACTAGGCCAACACTAGAAAAACACTAGGCCAACACTACACCAACACTACACCAACACTACACCAACACTAGGCCAACACTAGGCCAACACTAGACCAACACTAGGCCAACACTAGACCAACACTAGACCAACATTAGGCCAACACTAGCCCAACACTTGAACAACACTAGGCCAACACTAGGCCAACACTAGAAAAACACTAGGCCAACACTAGACCAACACTACAAAAACACTAGGCAAACACTAGGCCAACACTAGACCATCACTAGGCCAACACTAGAAAAACACTAGGCCAACACTAGACCAACACTACACCAGCACTAGGCCAACACTAGACCAACACTAGGCCAACACTAGAAAAACACTAGGCCAACACTAGGCAAACACTAGGCCAACACTAGACCATCACTAGGCCAACACTAGAAAAACACTAGGCCAACACTAGACCAACACTACAACAACACTACACCAACACTAGGCCAACACTAGACCAACACTAGGCCAACACTAGACCAACACTAGACCAACATTAGGCCAACACTAGCCCAATACTTGAACAACACTAGGCCAACACTATGCCAAAAATAGGCCAACACTTGGCCAACATTAGGCCAACACTAGAAAAACACTAGGCCAACACTAGACCAACACAAGGCCAACAATAGGCCAACACTAGGCTAACAATAAGCCAACACTAGACCAACACGAGGCCAACACTAGGCCAACACTAGAACAACAGTAGACCAACACTAGTTCAACACTAGACCAACACTAGGCAAAAACTCGACCAACACTACGCCAATACTAGGCCAACATTAGGCCAACATTAGGCCAACACAAGGCCAACACTAGACCAACACGAGGCCGACACTAGGCCAACACGAGGCCAACAATAGGCCAACACTAGGCCAACAATAGAACAAAAGTAGACCAAACTAGGTCAACACTAGACCAACACTAGGCAAAAGCTAGACCAACACTATGCCAAAACTAGGCCAACACAAGGCCAACACTTTACAACACTAGGCCAATACTAGACCAACACTAGGCAAACACTAGACCAACACTAGGCAAACACTACACCAACACTACGCCAAAACTAGGCCAACATTAGGCCAACACTAGGTCAATACTTGAATAACACTAGGCCAACACTACACCAACACTAGGCCAACAATAGTCCAACAATAGGCCTGCACAAGAACAAATCTAGGCCAAGACTAGACCAACACTAATCCAAAACTAGGCCAACACTACGCCAAAACTAGGCCAATAATTGGGCAACATTAGGCCAACACTAGAGAAACACTAGGCCAATACTAGGCCAACAGTAGACCAATAGTAGGCCAACACTACACCAAAACTAGGCCAATACTTGGCCAACACTAGAGAAACACTAGGCCAACACTAGACCAACACGAGACCAACACTAGACCAACACGAGGCCACCAATAGGCCAACACTAGACCAACATGAGGCCAACAATAGGCCAACACTAAGCCAATACTAGAAAAACAATAGGCCAACACTAGGCCAATACTAAAACAAAACTAGACCAACACTACGCCAACACTAGACCAACACTAGGCCATCACTAGACCAACACTACACCAACACTAGGCCAACACGAGACCAACACTAGACCAACACGAGGCCACCAATAGGCCAACATTAGACCAACACGAGGCCAACAATAGGCCAACACTAAGCCAATACTAGAACAACAATAGGCCACCACTAGGCCAATACTAAAACAAAACTAGACCAACACTACGCCAACACTAGACCAACACTAGGCCATCACTAGACCAACACTACACCAACACTAGGCCAACACTAGACCAACACTAGGCCAACACTAGGCCAACACTAGACCAACACTAGGCCAACACTAGAAAAACACTAGGCCAACACTAGACCATCAAAAGGCCAACACTAGGCCAACACTAGAAAAACACTAGGCCAACACTAGACCAACACTACACCAACACTAGGCCAACACTAGAGAAACAATAGGCCAACACTAGGCCAACAATAGAACAAAAGTAGACCAAACTAGGTCAACACTAGACCAACACTAGGCAAAAGCTAGACCAACACTATGCCAAAACTAGGCCAACACAAGGCCAACACTTTACAACACTAGGCCAATACTAGACCAACACTAGGCAAACACTAGACCAACACTAGGCAAACACTACACCAACACTACGCCAAAACTAGGCCAACATTAGGCCAACACTAGGTCAATACTTGAATAACACTAGGCCAACACTACACCAACACTAGGCCAACAATAGTCCAACAATAGGCCTGCACAAGAACAAATCTAGGCCAAGACTAGACCAACACTAATCCAAAACTAGGCCAACACTACGCCAAAACTAGGCCAATAATTGGGCAACATTAGGCCAACACTAGAGAAACACTAGGCCAATACTAGGCCAACAGTAGACCAATAGTAGGCCAACACTACACCAAAACTAGGCCAATACTTGGCCAACACTAGAGAAACACTAGGCCAACACTAGACCAACACGAGACCAACACTAGACCAACACGAGGCCACCAATAGGCCAACACTAGACCAACATGAGGCCAACAATAGGCCAACACTAAGCCAATACTAGAAAAACAATAGGCCAACACTAGGCCAATACTAAAACAAAACTAGACCAACACTACGCCAACACTAGACCAACACTAGGCCATCACTAGACCAACACTACACCAACACTAGGCCAACACGAGACCAACACTAGACCAACACGAGGCCACCAATAGGCCAACATTAGACCAACACGAGGCCAACAATAGGCCAACACTAAGCCAATACTAGAACAACAATAGGCCACCACTAGGCCAATACTAAAACAAAACTAGACCAACACTACGCCAACACTAGACCAACACTAGGCCATCACTAGACCAACACTACACCAACACTAGGCCAACACTAGACCAACACTAGGCCAACACTAGGCCAACACTAGACCAACACTAGGCCAACACTAGAAAAACACTAGGCCAACACTAGACCATCAAAAGGCCAACACTAGGCCAACACTAGAAAAACACTAGGCCAACACTAGACCAACACTACACCAACACTAGGCCAACACTAGAGAAACACTAGGCCAACACTAGACCAACACGAGACCAACACGAGACCAACACTAGACCAACACGAGGCCACCAATAGGCCAACACTAGACCAACACTACACCAACACTAGGCCAACACTAGACCATCACTAGGCCAACACTAGGCCAACACTAGACAAACACTAGGCCAACACTAGACCAACACTAGACCAACATTAGGCCAACACTAGCCCAACACTTGAACAACACTAGGCCAACACTAGGCCAACACTAGAAAAACACTAGGCCAACACTAGACCAACACTACAAAAACACTAGGCCAACACTAGACCATCACTAGGCCAACACTAGAAAAACACTAGGCCAACACTAGACCAACACTACACCAACACTAGGCCAACACTAGAACAACACTAGGCCAACACTAGAAAAACACTAGGCCAACACTAGGCAAACACTAGGCCAACACTAGACCATCACTAGGCCAACACTAGAAAAACACTAGGCCAACACTAGACCAACACTACACCAACACTAGGCCAACACTAGGCCAACACTAGACCAACACTAGGCCAACACTAGACCAACACTAGACCAACATTAGGCCAACACTAGCCCAACACTTGAACAACACTAGGCCAACACTATGCCAAAAATAGGCCAACACTTGGCCAACATTAGGCCAACACTAGAAAAACACTAGGCCAACACTAGACCAACACAAGGCAAACACTACACCAACACTACGCCAAAACTAGGCCAACATTAGGCCAACACTAGGTCAATACTTGAATTACACTAGGCCAACACTACACCAACACTAGGCCAACAATAGTCCAACAATAGGCCTGCACAAAAACAAATCTACGCCAAAACTAGGCCAATAATTGGGCAACATTAGGCCAACACTAGAGAAACACTAGGCCAACACTAGGCCAATACTAGGCCAACAGTAGACCAATAGTAGGCCAACACTACACCAAAACTAGGCCAATACTTGGCCAACACTAGAGAAACACTAGGCCAACACTAGACCAACACGAGACCAACACTAAACCAACACGAGGCCACCAATAGGCCAACACTAGACCAACACTAGACCAACACGAGGCCAACAATAGGCCAACACTAAGCCAATACTAGAACAACAATAGGCCAACACTAGGCCAATACTAAAACAAAACTAGACCAACACTACGCCAACACTAGACCAACACTAGGCCATCACTAGACCAACCCTACGCAAAAACTAGGCCAACACAAGTCCAACATTAGGACACCACTAGGCCAAAACAAGGCCAAAACTATACCAACACTAGGCCAACATTAGTCCAACACTAGAACAACACTATACCAACACTACGCCAACACTAGACCAACACTAGGCCAAACTAGACCAACACTAGGCCAAACTAGACCAACACTATGCCAAAACTAGGCCAACACTAGACCAACACGAGGCCAATACTAGGCCAAAACTCGAACAACACTAGGCAAATACTTGACCAACAATAGGCGAACACTAGAACAACACTAAACCAATACTATGCCAACACTAGACAAAAACTAGGCCAACACGACACAACACGAGGCCAACAATAGTCCAACAATAGGCCAGCACAAGAACAACACTAGGCCAAGACTAGACCAACACTAAGCCAAAACCAGGCCAACACTAGACAAACACTAGGCCAACACAAGGCCAAAACTAGGCCAACATTAGGCCAACAATAGGCCAACACTAGAACAACAGTAGACCAACACTACACCAACACTAGACCAACACTACGCCAAAACTGGGCTAACACTAGGCCAACATTAGGACACCAAGGGGCCAACACAAGGCCAACATAAGGCCAACACTTTACAACACTAGGCCAATACTAGACCAACACTAGGACAACACTAGACCAACACTAGACCAACACTAGGAAAACACTACACCAACACTACGCCAAAACTAGGCCAACAGTAGGCCAACACTAGGCTAACACTTGAACAACACTAGGCCAAGACTAGACCAACACTAAGCCAAAACTAGGCCAACACTATGCCAAAACTAGACCAACACTAGGCCAAGACTAGACCAACACTAGGCCAATAGTAGACCAACACTACGCCAACACTAGGCCAATACTTGGCCAACAGGAGACCAACACTAGACCAACACGAGGCCAACAATAGGCCAACACTAGGCAATCACTAGACCAACCCTACGCCAAAACTAGGCCAACACAAGTCCAACATTAGGACACCACTAGGCCAACAATAGAACAAAAGTAGACCAAACTAGGTCAACACTAGACCAACACTAGACCAACACTAGGCAAACACTACACCAACACTACGCCAAAACTAGGCCAACAGTAGGCCAACACTAGGTCAACACTTGAACAACACTAGGCCAAGACTAGACCAACACTAAGCCAAAACTAGGCCAACACTATGCCAAAACTAGGCCAACACTAGGCCAAGACTAGACCAACACTAGGCCAAGAGTAGACCAATGGTAGACCAACACTACGCCAACACTGGGCCAATACTTGGCCAACACGAGACCAACACTAGACCAACACGAGGCCAACAATAGAACAACACTAGGCCAACACTAGACAAACCCCAGACCAACACGAGGCCAACACAAGGCCAACACTAGACCAACAGTAAGCCAAAAGTAGGCCAACACAAGGCCAATACTAGGCCAACACTACGTAAAAACTAGTCCAACACTAGGCCAACACTAGAACAACACTTTACAACACTAGGCCAATACTAAACCAACACTAGGCCACCACTAGACCAACACTAGGCAAACACTAGACCAACACTACACCAAAACTAGGCCAACACTAGGCCAACATTAGGCCAACACTAGGCCAACACTTGAACAAGACTAGGCCAACACTAGACCAACACTAGGCCAACACTAGGCCAAAACTATGCCAACACTAGGCCAACATTAGGCCAACAATAGGCCAACACGAGACCAACACTAGACCAACACGAGTCCAACACGAGTCCAACACGAGGCCAACATTAGGCCAACACTAGACCAACACAAGGCCAACACTAGACCAACAGTAAGCCAAAACTAGGCCAGCACTAGGCCAATACTAGACCAACACTAGGCCAACACTACGTCAACACTAGACCAACACTAGGCCAACACGAGACCAACACTAGACCAACACGAGTCCAACACGAGGCAACATTAGGCCAACACTAGACCAACACAAGGCCAACACTAGACAAACAGTAAGCCAAAACTAGGCCAGCACTAGGCCAATACTAGACCAACACTAGGCCAACACTATGTCAACACTAGACCAACACTAGGCCAAGACTAGACCAACACTAAGCCAACACTACGCCAAAACTAGGCCAACACGAGACCAACATGATTCCAAAACGAGGCCAACATTAGGCCAACATTAGGCCAACACTAGACCAACACAAGGCCAACACTAGACCAACAGTAAGCCAAAACTAGGCCAGCACTAGGCCAAGACTAGACCAACACTAGGCCAATAGTAGACCAACACTACGCCAACACTAGGCCAATACTTGGCCAACAGGAGACCAACACTAGACCAACACGAGGCCAACAATAGGCCAACACTAGGCGATCACTAGACCAACCCTACGCCAAAACTAGGCCAACACAAGTCCAACATTAGGACACCACTAGGCCAACAATAGAACAAAAGTAGACCAAACTAGGTCAACACTAGACCAACACTAGACCAACACTAGGCAAACACTACACCAACACTACGCCAAAACTAGGCCAACAGTAGGCCAACACTAGGTCAACACTTGAACAACACTAGGCCAAGACTAGACCAACACTAAGCCAAAACTAGGCCAACACTATGCCAAAACTAGGACAACACTAGGCCAAGACTAGACCAACACTAGGCCAAGAGTAGACCAATAGTAGACCAACACTACGCCAACACTGGGCCAATACTTGGCCAACACGAGACCAACACTAGACCAACACGAGGCCAACAATAGAACAACACTAGGCCAACACTAGACAAACCCCAGACCAACACGAGGCCAACACAAGGCCAACACTAGACCAACAGTAAGCCAAAAGTAGGCCAACACAAGGCCAATACTAGGCCAACACTACGTAAAAACTAGTCCAACACTAGGCCAACACTAGAACAACACTTTACAACACTAGGCCAATACTAAACCAACACTAGGCCACCACTAGGCCAACACTAGGCCAACACTTGAACAAGACTAGGCCAACACTAGACCAACACTAGGCCAACACTAGGCCAAAACTATGCCAACACTAGGCCAATATTAGGCCAACAATAGGCCAACACGAGGCCAACACTACGTAAAAACTAGTCCAACACTAGGCCAACACTAGAACAACACTTTACAACACTAGGCCAATACTAAACCAACACTAGGCAAACACTAGACCAACACTACACCAAAACTAGGCCAACACTAGGCCAACATTAGGCCAACACTAGGCCAACACTTGAACAAGACTAGGCCAACACTAGACCAACACTAGGCCAACACTAGGCCAACACTAGGCCAATATTAGGCCAACAATAGGCCAACACGAGGCCAACACTAGACCAACACGAGTCCAACACGAGTCCAACACGAGGCCAACATTAGGCCAACACTAGACCAACACAAGGCCAACACTAGACCAACAGTAAGCCAAAACTAGGCCAGCACTAGGCCAATACTAGACCAACACTAGGCCAACACTACGTCAACACTAGACCAACACTAGGCCAACACGAGACCAACACTAGACCAACACGAGTCCAACACGAGGCAACATTAGGCCAACACTAGACCAACACAAGGCCAACACTAGACCAACAGTAAGCCAAAACTAGGCCAGCACTAGGCCAATACTAGACCAACACTAGGCCAACACTACGTCAACACTAGACCAACACTAGGCCAAGACTAGACCAACACTAAGCCAACACTACGCCAAAACTAGGCCAACACGAGACCAACATGATTCCAACACGAGGCCAACATTAGGCCAACACTAGTCCAACACAAGGCCAACACTAGACCAACAGTAAGCCAAAACTAGGCCAGCACTAGGCCAATACTAGGCCAAAACTAGACCAACACTAGGCCAACACTAGGCCAACACTAGACCAACACTAGGCCAACACTAGACCAACACTAGACCAACACTACACCAACATTAGGCGAACACTAGACCAACACTTGAACAACATTAGGCCAACACTATGCCAATAATAGGCCAACACTTGGCCAACATTAGGCCAACACTAAAATAAACACTAGGCCAACACTAGACCAACACTAGACCAACACAAGGCCAACAATAGGCAAACACTAGGCCAACACTAGGCCAACAATAAGCCAACACTAGACCAAGACGAGGCCAAAACTAGGCCAACACTAGAACCACAGTAGACCAACACTAGGTCAACTCTAGACCAACACTAGGCAAAAACTAGACCAACACTACGCCTATACTAGGCCAACATTAGGCCAACACAAGGCCAACACTAGACCAACACGAGGCCAACACTAGAAAAACATGAGGCCAACAATAGGCCAACACTAGGCCAACACTGGAACAAAAGTAGACCAAACTAGGTCAACACTAGACCAACACTAGGCAAAAGCTAGACCAACACTATGCCAAAACTAGGCCAAAACAAGGCCAACACCTTACAACACTAGGCCAATACTAGACCAACACTAGGCCAAAACTAGGCCAACATTAGGTCAACACTTGAATAACACTAGGCCAACACTACACCAACACTAGGCCAACAATAGTCCAACAATAGGCCAAGACTAGACCAACACTAAGCCAAAACTAGGCCAACACTACGCCAAAACTAGGCCAACATAAGGCCAACACTAGGCCAACACTTGAAAAAAACTAGGCCAACACTAGACCAACACTAGACCAACACGAGGCCAACAATAATTCAACACTAGGCCAACACTGGAACAAAAGTAGACCAAACTATGTCAACACTAGACCAACACTAGGCAAAAGCTAGACCAACACTATGCCAAAACTAGGCCAACACAAGGCCAACACTTTACAACACTAGGCCAATACTAGACCAACACTAGGCCAACACTAGACCAACACTAGGCAAACACTACACCAACACTACTCCAAAACTAGGCCAACATTAGGTCAACACTTGAATAACACTAGGCCAACACTACACCAACACTAGGCCAACAATAGTCCAACAATAGGCCAAGACTAGACCAACACTAAGCCAAAACTAGGCCAACACTACGCCAAAACTAGGCCAACATAAGGCCAACACTAGGCCAACACTTGAAAAAAACTAGGCCAACACTAGACCAACACTAGGCCAATAGTAGACCAATAGTAGGCCAACACTACGCCAACACTAGGCCAATACTAGACCAACACGAGACCAACACTAGACCAACACGAGGCCAACAATAGGCCAACACTAGGCCAACACTGGAACAAAAGTAGACCAAACTATTTCAACACTAGACCAACACTAGGCAAAAGCTAGACCAACACTATGCCAAAACTAGGCCAACACAAGGCCAACACTTTACAACACTAGGCCAATACTAGACCAACACTAGGCCAACACTAGACCAACACTAAGCAAACACTACACCAACAGTACTCCAAAACTAGGCCAACATTAGGCCAACACTAGGTCAACACTTGAATAACACTAGGCCAACACTAGACCAACACTAAGCAAACACTACACCAACACTACTCCAAAACTAGGCCAACATTAGGCCAACACTAGGTCAACACTTGAATAACACTAGGCCAACACTACACCAACACTAGCCAACAATAGTCCAACAATAGGCCAAGACTAGGCCAACACTACGCCAAAACTAGGCCAACATAAGGCCAACACTAGGCCAACACTTGAAAAAAACTAGGCCAACACTAGACCAACACTAGGCCAGTAGTATACCAATAGTAGGCCAACACTACGCCAACACTAGGCCAATACTAGACCAACACGAGACCAACACTAGACCAACACGAGGCCAACAATAGGCCAACACTAGGCCAATACTAGAACAACACTAGGCCAATACTAGGCCAACAGTAGACCAATAGTAGGCCAACACTACGCCAAAACTAGGCGAATACTTGGCCAACATTAGGCCAACACTAGAGAAACACTAGGCCAACACTAGAACAACACGAGACCAACACTAGACCAACACGAGGCCACCAATAGGCCAACACTAGGCCAACAATAGTCCAACAATAGGCCAAGACTAGACCAACACTAAGCCAAAACTAGGCCAACACTACGCCAAAACTAGGCCAACACTAGGCCAATAGTAGACCAATAGTAGGCCAAACCTACGCCAACACTAGGCCAATACTTGGCCAACATTAGGCCAACACTAGAAAAGCACTAGGCCAACACTAGACCAACACGAGGCCAAAACTAGGCCAACACTAGAACAACACTAGAACAACAGTAGATTAACACTAGACCAACACTAGGCAAAAACTAGACCAACACTACGCCAATACTAGGCCAACATTAGGCCAACACAAGGCCAACACTAGAACAACACGAGGCCAACACTAAAAAAACACGAGGTCAACAATAGGCCAACACTAGGCCAACACTAGAACAAAAGTAGACCAAACTAGGTCAACACTTGACCAACACTAGGCAAAAGTTAGACCAACACTATGCCAAAACTAGGCCAACACAAGGCCAACACTTTACAACACTAGGCCAATACTAGACCAACACTAGGCCAACACTAGACCAACACTAGGCAAACACTACACCAACACTACTCCAAAACTAGGCCAACATTAGGCCAACACTAGGTCAACACTTGAATAACACTAGGCCAACACTACACCAACACTAGGCCAACAATAGTCCAACAATAGGCCAAGTTTAGACCAACACTAATCCAAAACTAGGCCAACACTACGCCAAAACTAGGCCAACACTACGCCAACACTAGGCCAACATAAGGCCAACACTAGGCCAACACTTGTAAAAAACTAGGCCAACACTAGACCAACACTAGGCCAATAGTAGACCAATAGTAGGCCAACACTACGCCAACACTAGGCCAATACTTGGCCAACATTAGGCCAACACTAGAAAAGCACTAGGCCAATACTAGACCAACACGAGACCAACACTAGACAAACACGAGACCACCAATAGGCCAACACTAGGCCAACACTAGACCAACACGAGGCCAACAATAGGCCAATACTAGAACAACACTAGGCCAACAGTAGACCATTAGTAGGCAAAAACTACGCCAAAACTAAGCGAATACTTGGCCAACATTAGGCCAACACTAGAGAAACACTAGGCCAACACTAGGCCAACACTAGACCAACACGAGACCAACACGAGACCAACACTAGACCAACACGAGGCCACCAATAGGCCAACACTAGGCCAACAATAGTCCAACAATAGGCCAAGACTAGACCAACACTAAGCCAACACTACGCCAAAACTAGGCCAACACTTCGCCAAAACTAGGCCAACACTAGGCCAACACTTGAAAAAAACTAGGCCAACACTAGATCAACACTAGGCCAATAGTAGACCAATAGTAGGCCAAAACTACGCCAACACTAGGCCAATACTTGGCCAACATTAGGCCAACACTAGAAGAGCACTAGGCCAACACTAGACCAACACTAGACCAACACAAGGCCACCAATAGGCCAACACTAGGCCAACACTTGAAAAAAACTAGGCCAACACTAGACAAACACTAGGCCAATAGTAGACCAATAGTAGGCCAACACTAGACCAACACTAGCCAACAATAGTCCAACAATAGGCCAAGACTAGACCAACACTAAGCCAAAACTAGGCCAACACTACGCCAAAACTAGGCCAACATAAGGCCAACACTAGGCCAACACTTGAAAAAAACTAGGCCAACACTAGACCAACACTAGGCCAGTAGTATACCAATAGTAGGCCAACACTACGCCAACACTAGGCCAATACTAGACCAACACGAGACCAACACTAGACCAACACGAGGCCAACAATAGGCCAACACTAGGCCAATACTAGAACAACACTAGGCCAATACTAGGCCAACAGTAGACCAATAGTAGGCCAACACTACGCCAAAACTAGGCGAATACTTGGCCAACATTAGGCCAACACTAGAGAAACACTAGGCCAACACTAGACCAACACGAGACCAACACGAGACCAACACTAGACCAACACGAGGCCACCAATAGGCCAACACTAGGCCAATACTTGGCCAACATTAGGCCAACACTAGAAGAGCACTAGGCCAACACTAGACCAACACTAGACCAACACAAGGCCACCAATAGGCCAACACTAGGCCAACACTTGAAAAAAACAAGGCCAACACTAGACAAACACTAGGCCAATAGTAGACCAATAGTAGGCCAACACTAGACCAACACTAGCCAACAATAGTCCAAAAATAGGCCAAGACTAGACCAACACTAAGCCAAAACTAGGCCAACACTACGCCAAAACTAGGCCAACATAAGGCCAACACTAGGCCAACACTTGAATAAAACTAGGCCAACACTAGACCAACACTAGGCCAGTAGTATACCAATAGTAGGCCAACACTACGCCAACACTAGGCCAATACTAGACCAACACGAGACCAACACTAGACCAACACGAGGCCAACAATAGGCCAACACTAGGCCAATACTAGAACAACACTAGGCCAATACTAGGCCAACAGTAGACCAATAGTAGGCCAACACTACGCCAAAACTAGGCGAATACTTGGCCAACATTAGGCCAACACTAGAGAAACACTAGGCCAACACTAGACCAACACGAGACCAACACGAGACCAACACTAGACCAACACGAGGCCACCAATAGGCCAACACTAGGCCAATACTTGGCCAACATTAGGCCAACACTAGAAGAGCACTAGGCCAACACTAGACCAACACTAGACCAACACAAGGCCACCAATAGGCCAACACTAGGCCAACACTTGAAAAAAACTAGGCCAACACTAGACAAACACTAGGCCAATAGTAGACCAATAGTAGGCCAACACTAGACCAACACTAGCCAACAATAGTCCAACAATAGGCCAAGACTAGACCAACACTAAGCCAAAACTAGGCCAACACTACGCCAAAACTAGGCCAACATAAGGCCAACACTAGGCCAACACTTGAAAAAAACTAGGCCAACACTAGACCAACACTAGGCCAGTAGTATACCAATAGTAGGCCAACACTACGCCAACACTAGGCCAATACTAGACCAACACGAGACCAACACTAGACCAACACGAGGCCAACAATAGGCCAACACTAGACCAATACTAGAACAACACTAGGCCAATACTAGGCCAACAGTAGACCAATAGTAGGCCAACACTACGCCAAAACTAGGCGAATACTTGGCCAACATTAGGCCAACACTAGAGAAACACTAGGCCAACACTAGACCAACACGAGACCAACACGAGACCAACACTAGACCAACACGAGGCCACCAATAGGCCAACACTAGGCCAATACTTGGCCAACATTAGGCCAACACTAGAAGAGCACTAGGCCAACACTAGACCAACACTAGACCAACACAAGGCCACCAATAGGCCAACACTAGGCCAACACTTGAAAAAAACTAGGCCAACACTAGACAAACACTAGGCCAATAGTAGACCAATAGTAGGCCAACACTAGACCAACACTAGCCAACAATAGTCCAACAATAGGCCAAGACTAGACCAACACTAAGCCAAAACTAGGCCAACACTACGCCAAAACTAGGCCAACATAAGGCCAACACTAGGCCAACACTTGAAAAAAACTAGGCCAACACTAGACCAACACTAGGCCAGTAGTATACCAATAGTAGGCCAACACTACGCCAACACTAGGCCAATACTAGACCAACACGAGACCAACACTAGACCAACACGAGGCCAACAATAGGCCAACACTAGGCCAATACTAGAACAACACTAGGCCAATACTAGGCCAACAGTAGACCAATAGTAGGCCAACACTACGCCAAAACTAGGCGAATACTTGGCCAACATTAGGCCAACACTAGAGAAACACTAGGCCAACACTAGACCAACACGAGACCAACACGAGACCAACACTAGACCAACACGAGGCCACCAATAGGCCAACACTAGGCCAACAATAGTCCAACAATAGGCCAAGACTAGACCAACACTAAGCCAAAACTAGGCCAACACTACGCCAAAACTAGGCCAACACTAGGCCAACACTTGAAAAAACTAGGCCAACACTAGACCAACACTAGGCCAATAGTAGACCAATAGTAGGCCAAACCTACGCCAACACTAGGCCAATACTTGGCCAACATTAGGCCAACACTAGAAAAGCACTAGGCCAACACTAGACCAACATGAGGCCAAAACTAGGCCAACACTAGAACAACACTAGAACAACAGTAGATCAACACTAGACCAACACTAGGCAAAAACTAGACCAACACTACGCGAATACTAGGCTAACATTAGGCCAACACAAGGCCAACACTAGAACAACACGAGGCCAACACTAGAAAAACACGAGGCCAACAATAGGCCAACACTAGAACAAAAGTAGACCAAACTAGGTCAACACTTGACCAACACTAGGCAAAAGTTAGACCAACACTATGCCAAAACTAGGCCAACAGAAGGCCAACACTTTACAACACTAGGCCAACACTAGACCAACACTAGGCCAACACTAGACCAACACTAGGCAAACACTACACCAACACTACTCCAAAACTAGGCCAACATTAGGCCAACACTAGGTCAACACTTGAATAACACTAGGCCAACACTACACCAACACTAGCCCAACAATAGTCCAACAATAGGCCAAGTTTAGACCAACACTAATCCAAAACTAGGCCAACACTACGCCAAAACTAGGCCAACACTACGCCAAAACTAGGCCAACATAAGGCCAACACTAGGCCAACACTTGAAAAAAACTAGGCCAACACTAGACCAACACTAGGCCAATAGTAGACCAATAGTAGGCCAACACTACGCCAACACTAGGCCAATACTTGGCCAACATTAGGCCAACACTAGAAAAGCACTAGGCCAATACTAGACCAACACGAGACCAACACTAGACCAACACGAGGCCACCAATAGGCCAACACTAGGCCAACACTAGACCAACACGAGGCCAACAATAGGCCAATACTAGAACAACACTAGGCCAACAGTAGACCAATAGTAGGCCAAAACTACGCCAAAACTAAGCGAATACTTGGCCAACATTAGGCCAACACTAGAGAAACACTAGGCCAACACTAGACCAACACGAGACCAACACAAGACCAACACTAGACCAACACGAGGCCACCAATAGGCCAACACTAGGCTAACAATAGTCCAACAATAGGCCAAGACTAGACCAACACTAAGCCAACACTACGCCAAAACTAGGCCAACACTATGCCAAAACTAGGCCAACACTAGGCCAACACTTGAAAAAAACTAGGCCAACACTAGACCAACACTAGGCCAATAGTAGACCAATAGTAGGCCAAAACTACACCAACACTAGGCCAATACTTGGCCAACATTAGGCCAACACTAGAAGAGCACTAGGCCAACACTAGACCAACACTAGACCAACACAAGGCCACCAATAGGCCAACACTTGAAAAAAACTAGGCCAACACTAGACCAACACTAGGCCAATAGTAGACCAATAGTAGGCCAACACTAGACCAACACAAGGCCAACACTAGACCAACAGTAAGCCAAAACTAGGCCAGCACTAGGCCAATATTAGGCCAAAACTAGACCAACACTAGGCCAACACTACGTCAACACTAGGCCAAGACTAGACCAACACTAGCCCAACACTACGCCAAAACCAGGCCAACACCATGCCAAAACTAGTTCAACATTAGGCCAACACTACACCAAAACTAGACCAACACCACGCCAAAACTAGGCCAACATCAGGCCAACACTAGGCCAACATTAGGCCAACACTATGCCAACACTAGGCCATTAGTAGGCCAAAACTTGGCCAACACTAGGTCAACACTACACCAAAACTAGTCCAACACTAGGCCAACACTTGGCCCACATTAGGCCAATAGTAAGCCAAAACTAGGCCAACACTAGGCCAATACTAGGCCAACACTGCATCAACACTAGACCAAAACTAGGCCACCACTTGGCCAACATTAGGCCAACAATAGGCCAACACCAGGGCAAAACTAGAACAAAACTAGGTCATTACTAGGCCAACACTAGACCAACACTAGGCCAATACCACGCCAAAACTTGTTCAACATCAGGCCAACACTAGACCAAAACGAGGCCAACACTAGGACAACACTAGACCAACACTACGCCAAAACTAGGCCAACACAAGGCCAACACTAGACCAACTCTAGGCCAACAATAGCCCAACAGTAGGTCAACACTACGCCAAAACTAAGCCAACACTAGGCCAAAATTAGGCCAACAATAGGCCAACACTAGACCAACAGTAGACCAACACTAAAAACACAAGATCAACACTATGCCTACACGAGGCCACCAATAGGCCAACACTAGGCCAACAATAGTCCAACAATAGGCCAAGACTAGACCAACACTAAGCCAACACTACGCCAAAACTAGGCCAACACTACGCCAAAACTTGGCCAACATTAGGCCAACACTAGAAAAGCACTAGGCCAACACTAGACCAACACGAGACCAACACTAGACCAACACGAGGCCACCAATAGGCCAACACTAGGCCAACACTTGAAAAAAACTAGGCCAACACTAGACCAACACTAGGCCAATAGTAGACCAATAGTAGGCCAACACTAGACCAACACAAGGCCAACACTAGACCAACAGTAAGCCAAAACTAGGCCAGCACTAGGCCAATATTAGGCCAAAACTAGACCAACACTAGGCCAACACTACGTCAACACTAGGCCAAGACTAGACCAACACTAGGCCAACACTACGCCAAAACCAGGCCAACACCATGCCAAAACTAGTTCAACATTAGGCCAACACTACACCAAAACTAGACCAACACCACGCCAAAACTAGGCCAACATCAGGCCAACACTAGGCCAACATTAGGCCAACACTATGCCAACACTAGGCCATTAGTAGGCCAAAACTTGGCCAACACTAGGTCAACACTACACCAAAACTAGTCCAACACTAGGCCAACACTTGGCCCACATTAGGCCAATAGTAATCCAAAACTAGGCCAACACTAGGCCAATACTAGGCCACCACTACATCAACACTAGACCAAAACTAGGCCACCACTTGGCCAACATTAGGCCAACAATAGGCCAACACCAGGGCAAAACTAGAACAAAACTAGGTCATTACTAGGCCAACACTAGACCAACACTAGGCCAACACCACGCCAAAACTTGTTCAACATCAGACCAACACTAGACCAAAACGAGGCCAACACTAGGACAACACTAGACCAACACTACGCCAAAACTAGGCCAACACTAGACCAACTCTAGGCCAACAATAGCCCAACAGTAGGTCAACACTACGCCAAAACTAAGCCAACACTAGGCCAAAATTAGGCCAACAATAGCCCAACAGTAGGTCAACACTACGCCAAATCTAAGCCAACACTAGGCCAAAACTAGGCAAACACAAGGCCAACATTAGGACACTATTAGGCCAAAACCAAGGCCAAAACTAGGCCAACACTAGACCAACACAAGGTCATAATTAGGCCAACACTAGGCTAACACTTGGCCAACATTAGCCCAACAATAGGTCAACACTCGGCCAACACTAGGTCAACACTTGGCCAACATCAGACCAACAATAGGCCAACACTAAAAACACAAGATCAACACTATGCCTACACTAGACCAACAATAGGCCAACACTAGACAAACACTACGCTAAAACTAAGCCAACACTTGGCCAACATTAGCCCAACAATAGGTCAACACTCAGCCAACATCAGGCCAACAATAGGCCAACACTAAAAACACAAGACCAACACTATGCCAACACTAGAACAACACTAGGCCAACACTAGACCATCACTAGGCCAACACTAACCCAACACTACGCTAAACCTAGACCAACACAAGGCCAACACAAAGTCAACATTAGGATACCACTAGGCTAACACAAGGCCAAAACTAGGCCAACACTAGACCAAAAATATGCCAACACCAGGCCAACACTACGCCAAAACTAGGCCAACACTAGACCAACACTAGGCCAACACTAGACCAACACTAGAACAACACTAGACCAACACTAGGCCAACACAAGGCCAACATTAGGACACCACTAGGCCAACACAAGGTCAAAACTAGTCCAACACAAGACCAACACTAGGCCAACACTACGCCAAAACTAGTCCAACACAAGACCAACACTAGGCCAACACTACGCCAACATTAGGCCAACAATAGTCCAACAGTAGGCCAACACTAGACTAACACTAGGCCAATACTAGGCCAACACTAGAACAGCACTAGACCAACACTAGGCCAACCCTAGAACAACACTAGACCAACACTGCGCCAAAACTAGGCCAACACAAGTCCAACATTAGGACACCACTAGGCCAACACAAGGCCAAAACTATGCCAACACTAGACCAACACTAGGCCAACATTAGGCCAACACTAGAACAACACTAGACCAACACTAGGCCAACATTAGGCCAACACTAGACCAACACTAGGCCAACACCCCTCTATCCTTTTAGTGTAATTCTAAATGATCATGTGTAAACATAGTGTCCTACATGTGATGGAGTACGTACTGAGTGTCCATGAATAATCACTGTCAATGTTAACTTTAATGATTTATTTACTGTATTTTCACACTATAAGGTGAACTGGATTATAAGGAGCATTAAGTGAAAATAAACACTAACAATAACTATAAACATTGTTGAGTTGGAACAGAACAAAACACACTGATTCTGATAAATCAAACTTTAAAACAATCAAAATTATCAAATAAAAAGTCTAAATTCTCAGGCACTAAACACTTACAGATTTAATCCACATATAAGGTGCTCTTTGTTTTTTGTAGTAAATTAAAGTCCTTTCAGTTCACCTTATAGTCCAGAAATATAGTATCTAAATATTCTAATTCTGTGGGACAGTGCGCCACCAAGACATCTGGTTGCCTAGGCGACCTCCTTGTCTGATTATGACTAACACTGACCCTGTGTGTGTATGTGTGTGTGTGTGTGTGTGTGTGTATCGGTGTGTGTACATAATGTGATCTAGTTTCAGAATAAACTACTCCTGAGGTGAACTATTTCCTTACATGATGTTGATGTAAGACTGTGGCTAAAAGACACAGACACACACACACAGACACACACATTCCCCATGAAATTGTAAGACAGTGTTAAAAAAGGCCGGCCTTAGAAAAACACCTGCCCAATTAAGAGCGAGACGGATCCCATTTCAAACAACTGTGTGTGTGTGAGCATGTGTGTGTGTGTGTATGTGTGTGTGTGAGAGCATGTGTGTGTCTGAGCATGTGTGCGTGTGTGTGTGTGTGTGTATGTTCTCACCAAAGAGAACAAGATTGGCTTTAGAAAAGGCCAGGATAAATATTAGAGAGGGCTTAGGCTAATCACACACACATACACAGGGTGAGATGGAGACACACACATTCTCAGACACCTTAAGGTAGACAGAGTGGCAGACGCCTACACATGTGCATGTAGAACCACTGTCTCCTACACACACTCTTACATCAAGGTACAATGGACATTGTTGTAAATAAAACTGGTCACAGAATGTGAGTGAGAACAGAAAAGACGAACTAGATCAGTGGTAGAGTTCAGACCTCAGTGAAGCAGCACCCGTCTGTGCTAATGCTAACGCTAACACATTAAACTAGATCAGTGGTAGAGTTCAGACCTCAGTGAAGCAGCACCAGTCTGTGCTAATGCTAACGCTAACACATTAAACTAGATCAGTGGTAGAGTTCAGACCTCAGTGAAGCAGCACCAGTCTGTGCTAACGCTAATGCTAACACATTAAACTAGATGAATGGTAGAGTTCAGACCTCAGTAAAGCAGCACCAGTCTGTGCTAACACTAACGCTAACACATTAAACTAGATTAATGGTAGAGTTCAGACCTCAGTGAAGCAGCACCAGTCTGTGCTAACGCTAACGCTAACACATTAAACTAGATTAATGGTAGAGTTCAGACCTCAGTGAAGCAGCACCAGTCTGTGCTAACGCTAACGCTAACACATTAAACTAGATTAATGGTAGAGTTCAGACCTCAGTGAAGCAGCACCAGTCTGTGCTAATGCTAACGCTAACACATTAAACTAGATTAATGGTAGAGTTCAGACCTCAGTGAAGCAGCACCAGTCTGTGCTAACGCTAACGCTAACACATTAAACTAGATCAGTGGTAGAGTTCAGACCTCAGTGAAGCAGCACCAGTCTGTGCTAACGCTAATGCTAACACATTAAACTAGATGAATGGTAGAGTTCAGACCTCAGTAAAGCAGCACCAGTCTGTGCTAACACTAACGCTAACACATTAAACTAGATTAATGGTAGAGTTCAGACCTCAGTGAACAGCACCAGTCTGTGCTAACGCGAACGCTAACACATTAAACTAGATCAGTGGTAGAGTCCAGACCTCAGTGAAGCAGCACCAGTCTGTGCTAATGCTAATGCTAGCACATTAAACTAGATCAGTGGTAGAGTTCAGACGTAAGTGAAGCAGCACCAGTCTGTGCTAATGCTAATGCTAACACATTAAACAACGACCAAATGTCACATATTAGATCTAATGTTAAATATGAAGCACAAGGTATTGTCTGATTTAAATAAATATGTCAATAACCTGCTTTAAGGTAAAGGTCATACATTTACCAAATATACCATACCAAAAATATAAACACAACACTTTTGTTTTTGCTCCCATTTTTCATGAGATGGACTTAAAGATGTAAAATTCATTCCAGATCCACAATATTACCATTTCTCTCAAACATTGTTCACAAATCTGTCTAAATGTGTGATAGTGAGCACTTGTGCTTTGCTGAGATAATCCATCCCACCTCACAGGTGTGCCACATCAAGATGCTGATCTGACATCATGATTAGTGCACAGGTGTGCCTTACACTGCCCACAATAAAAGGCCACTCTGAAATGTGCAGTTTTGTCTCACAGTAAAATACCACAGATGTCACAAGCATTGAGGGAGCGTGCAGTTGTCATGGTGACAGCAGGAATGTCAACCACATCTGTTGCTCGTGCATTGAATGTTCATTTCTCCACCATAAGCCGTCTCCAAAGGCGTTTCAGGAAATATGGCGGTACATCCAACCGGCCTCACAACCGCAGACCACGTGTGACCACACCAGCCCAGGACCTCCACATCCAGCAGGTTCACCTCCAAGATGGTCTGAGACCACCCACTCAGACAGCTGCTGAAACAATTGGTTTGCATAACCAAACAATTTCTGCACAAACTGTCAGAAACCGTCTCAGGGAAGCTCAACTGCATGCTCGTCGTCCTCATCGGGGTCTTAACCTGACTCCAGATCGTCGCCGTAACAGACTTGAGTGGGCAAATGCAGACAGCGTGTGTGGCGTCGTGTGGGTGAGCGCTTTGCTGATGTCAATGTTGTGGATGGAGTGGCCCATGGTGGTGGTGGGGTTATGGTATGGGCAGGCATCTGTTATGGACCAAGAACACAGGTGCATTTTATGGATGGCATTTTGAATGCACAGAGATACCGTGATGAGATCCTGAGGCCCATTGTTGTGCCATACATCCATGATCACCTCATGTTTCAGTACGATAACGCACGGCCCCATGTTGTAAGGATCTGTACACAATTCTTGGAAGCTGAAAATGTCCCAGTTCTTGCATGGCCAGCATACTCACCGGACATGTCACCCATTGAGCATGTTTGGGATGTGCTTGACCGGCGTATTCGACAGCGTGTACCAGTTCCCACTAATATCCAGCAACTTGGCACAGCCATTGAAGAGGAGTGGACCAACATTCCACAGGACACAATTGACAATCTGATAAACTCTGTGCGAAGAAGATGTGTTGAACTGCATGAGGCAAATGGTGGTCACACCAGATACTGACTGGTTCTGAGTCCCCAGACCCCCAATAAAGCAAAACAAATGCACATTTCAGAGTGGTGGCTCTCCTGACAGTGTCTGCGTGGGAGCCATGGACGACATGATCTGCAGTGACTCGCCTCTGCCGACCTGTGATCCCGGACCCCCGCCCCTGGCTGTCTGGACCAGCCCCCCCTCCTTCATTTATAAATGGACGTTCATCTATAGCCTGTCCGTCCATGGGAGTGGATCTGTCCTTCAATGTGGTTCTCCTCAAGATTTCTTCTTTTTCACACTGGGTTTGGAAGTTTTTTCTTGCCGAGAAGGAGGGTCTAAGGACAGGGGATACCTGGGACTTTTCATATATCTCTGTAGTTGATTGTGTTTTTGTAAAGCCCTGCGAGATGACTTTGTTGTTATTTAGGGCTTTATAAATAAAATTTAATTGAATTGAATTAGGGAATCAATGTCACGCTCATTCTTGGCATACAGCCATGGGCGTAGTTTTAACATGGATTAAGGGGACGCGTCCCCACCAATATCCAGCGATTGTTGTTTGGTCCCCACCAATATTTTTTGATCACTGGGGAAAAAAACGATCGGTCTCCGTCTTATTCACATAGCGGCGACGAAAGGGTTAACCCAATCTGATTGGCTGTGCCTTTCACGTGAGGCTCTAGGTTGTTTATTGTTGCTAGGAGCCAAAGACACTAGTAGTAGGAGGAGCGCCAAAACTGGAAGGCAAAGTATTTTCTGTCACCATTTTTGTCTGTAATCTGTAGTGTTACGTTATTAAAGTACTGTGGCAGGCTTTGGTGCACCGTGGGTGACACTGACACATGACTGTCAAACACCAGTGAGATGGCAGGAAGAAAGTGGACATACGGAACTATTTTTCAAAGAAAGTTGGAAGTCAAACTACCACTCAATGACGGTTGGAACAATGCATGTTAGCAGGGAAAAGTCACTAGTTATCAAGTTGTCTGCTACTGTATGATGGCAACACAACTAGTACTAACTACAGACACTAGTTGAATATTAATTTGCTGTTAAAACGATGTCCTGCTAACGATCTAAATTTTGTGACACAATAACATTCTCTGCTCGACTCTGAGGGAGAAGGATCATTGAACGGAGTTATTTCCTGCTGTTGAACGCTAAATGTACCCACTTACCTGCTTTTTATTCTTATTCTTTTTCTTTTCTATTTTTATTTTGGTCGGACCTGAGGAAGACCGACTTTGGTCGAAACGTCGTCCACTTTTTTATTTTTTTTTTTATCTTTCACGGAGATTTTCCGTTCGGCTAACACGGTTTATTTCCGTATTAAGCTAGCTTCTTTTTCTGTTCTTTTTCGTCTGTTTCTTTTATTTAAAATTAAAATACACACATTCACACACTCAACGTACAAAAACACACAACATAAGACACACAAACACACACTTATAGTTAAAAATGCAATATTTTGCGGACGAAGAGGGCTGGACGGTGGTCCGAAGAGGACGCCGCCCAGGACGCTTCATCCCCGGGGAGAGGGACGGGGGAGGCCGCGGTAGGGATATTTCCCTACGGGGGACGGACAGAGCACACAGGGCACCGGGGTTTAACAACGCCGGGGTCCGCCATCAATATAACCCACTTATAACTGCTTAATGCTGTATTGTTGAAAATACAGTAGGCCTACATTGTACTGATTTGTTTTGTGGAGACCTGTTTCATGGCAGAAGTAAACAGAAATCTAAACTATGCATGTGTGTCATTGATTGATTTGGTTGCAGGGGTGGAACTTCAGTACTTCAGTAAAAGTACAAGTTTTGTACTTCAGTAAAAGTACAAGAACCCTGCGAAATATTTTCTCAAGTAAAAGTAGAAGTATACAGAATGTATTTAACCTAACTAAAAGTACTAAATACTAACTTTTAAATGAACTTTTAAGTACAAGTTTTTTTGTTTTTTTTAGGCGGGGGTGGGGTGGGGGGGGGTTGGCTAGGTCCCCACCAATGTCAAAACCAAACCTACCCCCTTGCATACAGCTTGATGTCATCCATGTAGAGGAGGTGGTTGATGGATGTTCCACTTCGGAACTGGTATCCGAAGCCACTCTTTGAGATGATCTGGCTGAGGGGGTTTAGGCCTATGCAGAACAGCAGGGGGGACAGAGCATCTCCTTGGTAAATGCCGCATCTGATGTTCACCTGTGCAATTGGCTTTGAGTTGGCCTCCAGAGTTGTCTTCCTCATTGAGTTCTGGATGAACTCTCTTAGTGTCCTGTTGATGTTATACAGTTTTAAACATTCCAGTATCCATGTATGTGGCATTGAGTCATAGGCTTTCTTGTAGTCAATCCAGGCAGTGCACAGGTTGGTGTTCCTCGTCTTGCAATCTCGGGCAATTGCCCTGTCAACCAGTAGCTGGTGTTTGGCTCCCCTGGTGTTGTTGCCTATTCCTTTCTGTGCTCTGCTCATGTATTGCTCCATGTGCCTACTCATCTTAGTCGCTATGATGCCTGATAGAAGCTTCCATGTGGTGCTGAGGCAGGTTATAGGCCGGTAGTTAGATGGTATTGTTCCCTTCTGGGGGTCCTTCATTATGAGGACTGTCCGGCCCTGGGTTAGCCACTCTGGGTGGTTTCCCGATATCAGCAGCTGGTTCATCTGTGCTGCTAGGCGTTCATGGAGTGCTGTCAGTTTCTTAAGCCAGTAGGTATGAATCATGTCAGGCCCTGGTGCTGTCCAGCTCTTCATTTTGGACACTCTGGTTTGGATGTCTGCTAGTGTGATGACTACTGGGTCTTGTTCTGGGAGTTGGCTGTGCTCTGCCTGTAAGTCTGTCAGCCATTGGGCATTGGTGTTATGTGTGCTTTTCCAGTTCTTTCAGATTCACACCTCTGCTTAGTTCTGTTAAAACACTGACTTCTCTCCGTGCTGCCATGACCTTTGCCTCTAGCCTTCTCCTCCATGGGGCAACCTTCTGGCTGCTCTGGCTGTTCATCTTGTAGCCAAGCATCTCAAGGATCACGGTTGCTGCTGCATACATCAGCTGATTGGTCTCAGTGATGGTAGTGGTAGGGACAGTTTGCAGTGCAGTGTTCAGGTCCTCCAGTAGAGACTGGTCTGGTACTTTGTTCTTTAGCCTTGGCAAGCAGGTAGTTGTGTTCCCCCAGGATTTCATGATTCTCTTTCTCAGGTCAGCTGCCCTTGTGTTTAGTCTTTCTGAGGCTTGGTACCCAATCTCGATATTTAGGGTGAAACCACCCCCAACCTGACCTGTCATCCTGGCTCCCCCTTACCGTAGCATCTTTGTACCATGGATGAGGTACAACGCTGTACCTCATCGAACCTCTTATTGCGGATATTCGAACACTGAGCTAGGAGCTGTTTCTTAGTCAGTGAGGATGTGGGGTTTCGAAGCAAACATTTCTCCCACATCCTCTGCATGTACCCTCTTTTACTGGGGTTACTCCCGTAGTAACACTCCATCAGTACCATGTTCTCTGCCCTGCTCCATGAATGTCTTGTTCCAGTAGCCAATTTAACATCAGGGTGTCCTGGTTCCCCAACCCCTGACGCGGACCTTGTGTCCCGGGTGCCGTCCGAGCCGGTATGACTCTATTTATTGTATCGCTCATCAAGAGGTATAGGCATGCATAGGATTCGAACCGGCAACCTTCCGCACCAAAGCTATCCAGTCGCTTAGTATATATATATATATATATATATATATATATATATATATATGTATGTATGTATGTATGTATATATATATGTATATATATATATATATATATATATATATATATATATATATATATATGTATGTATGTATGTATGTATATATATATATATATATATATATATATATATATATATATATATATATATATATAGTTAAGTTAACTAGATAACATCTATAATCTGTGTGTGTGTTGGGGGGGCAGTGTCTAATAGATTGTTTTCTGGTGAGTAGATCCACTTGTTGCCACGGTAACAACAGCCTGTCATCCTGCACTCTCCTCTCACCTAGGTGCAGTTGAGCCAATCACAGAGGTGGCTGGTGATGGGGAGGAGTTGAACCTTCCACAGGAGACGACAAAGTTCATCAAGAAAAGTCACCAATCGAAAAAAGTGAAAAAAGGTAGGAGCTGATTTTTTCACACTCACTCTTTTTCCTGTTTGGATTTGGATCTAGTCCAGCTCTGTGTCCTCAGTGACAGTGGACATATTCGGTCCATCTGTGTCCTCAGTGACAGTGGACATATTCGGTCCATCTGTGTCCTCAGTGACAGTGGACATATTCGGTCCATCTGTGTCCTCAGTGACAGTGGACATATTCGGTCCATCTGTGTCCTCAGTGACAGTGGACATATTCGGTCCATCTGTGTCCTCAGTGACAGTGGACATATTCGGTCCATCTGTGTCCTCAGTGACAGTGGACATATTTGGTCCATCTGTGTCCTCAGTGACAGTGGACATATTCGGCCCATCTGTGTCCTCAGTGACAGTGGACATATTCGGCCCATCTGTGTCCTCAGTGACAGTGGACATATTCGGTCCATCTGTGTCCTCAGTGACAGTGGACATATTTGGTCCATCTGTGTCCTCAGTGACAGTGGACATATTCAGCCCATCTGTGTCCTCAGTGACAGTGGACATATTCGGTCCATCTGTGTCCTCAGTGACAGTGGACATATTCGGTCCATCTGTGTCCTCAGTGACAGTGGACATATTCGGTCCATCTGTGTCCTCAGTGACAGTGGACATATTTGGTCCATCTGTGTCCTCAGTGACAGTGGACATATTCGGCCCATCTGTGTCCTCAGTGACAGTGGACATATTCGGCCCATCTGTGTCCTCAGTGACAGTGGACATATTCGGTCCATCTGTGTCCTCAGTGACAGTGGACATATTCGGTCCATCTGTGTCCTCAGTGACAGTGGACATATTTGGTCCATCTGTGTCCTCAGTGACAGTGGACATATTCGGTCCATCTGTGTCCTCAGTGACAGTGGACATATTTGGTCCATCTGTGTCCTCAGTGACAGTGGACATATTCGGCCCATCTGTGTCTTCAGTGACAGTGGACATATTCGGTCCATCTGTGTCCTCAGTGACAGTGGACATATTTGGTCCATCTGTGTCCTCAGTGACAGTGGACATATTCGGTCCATCTGTGTCCTCAGTGACAGTGGACATATTTGGTCCATCTGTGTCCTCAGTGACAGTGGACATATTCGGCCCATCTGTGTCCTCAGTGACAGTGGACATATTCGGTCCATCTGTGTCCTCAGTGACAGTGGACATATTCGGCCCATCTGTGTCCTCAGTGACAGGGGACATATTCGGTCCATCTGTGTCCTCAGTGACAGTGGACATATTCGGTCCATCTGTGTCCTCAGTGACAGTGGACATATTTGGTCCATCTGTGTCCTCAGTGACAGTGGACATATTCGGTCCATCTGTGTCCTCAGTGACAGTGGACATATTCGGCCCATCTGTGTCCTCAGTGACAGTGGACATATTTGGTCCACCTCTGTCCCCAGTTACAGTGGACATATTTGGTCCATCTGTGTCCTCAGTGACAGTGGACATATTTGGTCCACCTCTGTCCTCAGTGACAGGGGACATATTTGGTCCACCTCTGTCCCCAGTGACAGGGGACATATTTGGTCCATCTGTGTCCTCAGTGACAGTGGACATATTTGGTCCACCTGTGTCCTCAGTGACAGGGGACATATTTGGTCCACCTCTGTCCCCAGTGACAGTGGACAGACAAATCCGTCTCACAGAACATCCACAGTAGGATTGTCATAAATCCTTCCAGATCTCTGACACTCAGATGTGTAGAGTGTCCGTCCCACTCCTCTAATCCTCCTGTGTTTTCCCTCCTCATTTCCATCCCAGTCTGTGTTTTTTATACTTACCGCTGTGACTGCTCTGGGCTTACGAGTTGTTTTCAAACTCTACTTTGGATCCTCTGAAGTGAACACATGCACATATGATGTTGAACTGACAAAACTAAAATGAACTTCAGACATATTTGGTTCATCTGTGTCCTCACATCTACCCACATATACTGTAGTATTACCATATACTGTAGTATTACTATATACTGTAGTATTATCATATACTGTAGTATTACCATATACTGTAGTATTATCATATACTGTAGTATTACCATATACTGTAGTATTATCATATACTGTAGTATTACCATATACTGTAGTATTATCATATACTGTAGTATTACTATATACTGTAGTATTACCATATACTGTAGTATTACCATATACTGTAGTATTACCATATACTGTAGTATTATCATATACTGTAGTATTACCATATACTGTAGTATTATCATATACTGTAGTATTACCATATACTGTAGTATTATCATATACTGTAGTATTACCATATACTGTAGTATTATCATATACTGTAGTATTACCATATACTGTAGTATTATCATATACTGTAGTATTACCATATACTGTAGTATTACCATATACTGTAGTATTACCATATACTGTAGTATTATCATATACTGTAGTATTACCATATACTGTAGTATTACCATATACTGTAGTATTATCATATACTGTAGTATTACCATATACTGTAGTATTATCATATACTGTAGTATTACCATATACTGTAGTATTACCATATACTGTAGTATTATCATATACTGTAGTATTACCATATACTGTAGTAATATAATATACTGTAGTATTATCATATACTGTAGTATTATCATATACTGTAGTATTACCATATACTGTAGTATTATCATATACTGTAGTATTATCATATACTGTAGTATTACCATATACTGTAGTATTACCATATACTGTAGTATTATCATATACTGTAGTATTACCATATACTGTAGTATTATCATATACTGTAGTATTATCATATACTGTAGTATTATCATATACTGTAGTATTATCATATACTGTAGTATTACCATATACTGTAGTATTACCATATACTGTAGTATTATCATATACTGTAGTATTACCATATACTGTAGTATTATCATATACTGTAGTATTACCATATACTGTAGTATTACCATATACTGTAGTATTACCATATACTGTAGTATTATCATATACTGTAGTATTACCATATACTGTAGTATTATCATATACTGTAGTATTACCATATACTGTAGTATTATCATATACTGTAGTATTATCATATACTGTAGTATTACCATATACTGTAGTATTATCATATACTGTAGTATTACCATATACTGTAGTATTATCATATACTGTAGTATTACCATATACTGTAGTATTACCATATACTGTAGTATTATCATATACTGTAGTATTATCATATACTGTAGTATTACCATATACTGTAGTATTATCATATACTGTAGTATTATCATATACTGTAGTATTACCATATACTGTAGTATTACCATATACTGTAGTATTATCATATACTGTAGTATTACCATATACTGTAGTATTATCATATACTGTAGTAATACAATATACTGTAGTATTACCATATACTGTAGTATTACCATATACTGTAGTATTATCATATACTGTAGTATTACCATATACTGTAGTATTACCATATACTGTAGTATTACCATATACTGTAGTATTATCATATACTGTAGTATTACCATATACTGTAGTATTATCATATACTGTAGTATTACCATATACTGTAGTATTATCATATACTGTAGTATTACCATATACTGTAGTATTACCATATACTGTAGTATTACCATATACTGTAGTATTATCATATACTGTAGTATTACCATATACTGTAGTATTATCATATACTGTAGTATTATCATATACTGTAGTATTACCATATACTGTAGTATTACCATATACTGTAGTATTATCATATACTGTAGTATTACCATATACTGTAGTATTATCATATACTGTAGTATTACCATATACTGTAGTATTATCATATACTGTAGTAATATAATATACTGTAGTATTACCATATACTGTAGTATTACCATATACTGTAGTATTATCATATACTGTAGTATTACCATATACTGTAGTATTACCATATACTGTAGTATTATCATATACTGTAGTATTACCATATACTGTAGTAATATAATATACTGTAGTATTATCATATACTGTAGTATTATCATATACTGTAGTATTATCATATACTGTGGTATTATCATATACTGTAGTATTATCATATACTGTAGTATTATCATATACTGTAGTATTATCATATACTGTGGTATTACATTATACTGTAGTATTATCATATACTGTAATATCATCATATACTGTAGTATTATCATATACTGTAATATCATCATATACTGTAGTATTATCATATACTGTAATATCATCATATACTGTAGTATTATCATATACTGTAGTATTATCATATACTGTAATATCATCATATACTGTAATATCATCATATACTGTAGTATTACCATATACTGTAGTATTATCATATACTGTAGTATTACCATATACTGTAGTATTATCATATACTGTAGTATTACCATATACTGTAGTATTATCATATACTATAGTATTACCATATACTGTAGTATTATCATATACTGTAGTATTACCATATACTGTAGTAATATAATATACTGTAGTATTATCATATACTGTAGTATTATCATATACTGTAGTATTACCATATACTGTGGTATTATCATATACTGTAGTATTATAATATACTGTAGTATTATCATATACTGTAGTTTTGCGTTATATTGTAGTATTGTTATATACTGTCGTACCATCATATACTTTAGTATTATCATACACTGTGGTATTTGTTTACTATAGTGTACTTTCTTGTATTTTATTGTACTTTAGTTTACTATTGTGTACTTTATTGTACTTTTGTTTACTATAGTTTACTTTATTGTACTTAGTTTACTATACTTTACTTTATTGTACTTAAGTTAACTACACTTTACTTCATTGTACTTTAGTTAACTACACTTTACTTTATTGTACTTTAGTTAACTACACTTTACTTTATTGTACTTTAGTTTACTATAGGGTACTTTAGTTTACTTTAGTTTACTTTATTGTACTTTAGTTTACTATAGCGTACTTTAGTTTACTTTATTGTACTTTAGTATAGTGTACTTTAGTTTACTATAGTGTACTTTAGTTTATGTTATTGTACTTTAGTTTACTGCAGTGTACTTTAGTTTATTGTAAATGGTAAATGTTCTGCATTTATATAGTTCTTTTCCACCTTCATGGTGCTCAAAGCTCTTTACATTAGCCTCTCATTCACCCATTCACACACACACTCATACACCAGTAGGTTTCTAAGGTCAAAGGTCAGTCCTCCTGGGGGCCTAAGCCAGGGTTCAGTGTCTTGCCCAAGGACACTTCGACATGTGGACAGCCAGAGCTGGGACGTGACCTCTCGGCCATTGGGCGGCCCACTCTACCCATGAGCCACTTTAGTTTGCTATAGTGTACTTTAGTTTACTATAGTGTACTTTAGTTTATTTTATTGTACTTAATTGTACTTTAGTTTGCTATAGTGTACTTTAGTTTATATTATTGTACTTAATTGTACTTTAGTTTACTATAAAGTACTTTAGTTTACTTTATTGTACTTTAGTTTACCATAGTGTACTTTAGTTTACTTTATTGTACTTTAGTTTACTATAGTGTACTTTAGTTTACTTTATTGTACTTTAGTTTACTCTATTGTACTTTAGTTTACTAAATTGTACTTAATTGTACTTTAGTTTATTTTATTGTAATTAATTGTACTTTAGTTTACTATAGTGTACTTTAGTTTACTTTATTGTACTTTAGTTTACTCTATTGTACTTTAGTTTACTAAATTGTACTTTAGTTTACTCTATTGTACTTTAGTTTACTAAATTGTACTTTAGTTTACTCTATTGTACTTTATTGTACTTTAGTTTACTATAGTGTACTTTAGTTTATTTTATTGTACTTTAGTTTACTATAGTGTACTTTAGTTTATTTTATTGTACTTAATTGTACTTTAGTTTACTTTATTGTACTTTAGTTTACTCTATTGTACTTTAGTTTACTCTATTGTACTTTATTGTACTATAGTTTACTATAGTGTACTTTAGTTTATTTTATTGTACTTTAGTTTACTATAGTGTACTTTAGTTTATTTTATTGTACTTTAGTTTACTATAGTGTACTTTAGTTTACTATAGTGTACTTTAGTTTACTTTATTGTACTTTAGTTTACTATAGTGTACTTTATTTTATTGTACTTAATTGTACTTTAGTTTACTATAGTGTACTTTAGTTTACTTTATTGTACTTTAGTTTACTCTATTGTACTTTAGTTTACTATAGTGTACTTTAGTTTATTTTATTGTACTTAATTGTACTTTAGTTTACTTTATTGTACTTTAGTTTACTATAGCTCTTTGTCTGAATGCAGACGAGCTCGTCGTTGATTTTAACTCTGTTTACAAACACTGGACACGGTCGCTCCTTTGAAGATCTGGCGCCAAACCTGCACCGGAGCCCTGGCTGAATGATGTTACTCGTGCTGCCAGGTAAAAGATCAGAACACAAGTGGAAAAAGGACAGGCTACATATCTGTTTTGGTATTTTTAAAGAGTCTGTTAAATGAGCAGAAATAATATCTTCCAATCGTAATAACCCCAGTGCTCTGTTCAAAACTATACACAGTGTTGTTGATGCTTCCACTGTATGTGAGGCGTTTAGTCAGTTTTTACTGAAAACATGGTGTTAACTAGAGCCCGTCTCCCCCAGCCTCATATGACCCTGCTTTCCTCATCTGTGTTTCTTCAATGTGAGACACTGTCCCTCTCTTTTTTAAAGGACATGGTCATATGAAGTCCTCTGGTTCCTCTTCTGGTGTCATCCCTCCTCGTCTATTGAAACACTTGTTAGACTCTATTGGACCATGTGACTAAGTATGAACCACAGCCTGTCCACTGGTACAGTACCAGCTGATGTTAAACATGCAGTAGTTCCACCTCTACTTAAAAACACAGGCCTTGTCTCCTCTGTGTTCCAACTTCAGGCCCATCTTTAATCTTCCATTTGTTTCAAACATATTAGAGAAGGTTGTTTACAACCAGTTGATACCTTTCCTTGAGGATAATGGTGTCACTGAACCATTCCAGTCTGGGTTTAAGGCCCTCCTGAGAGTATCGAATGATATCCTCATGTCAACAGACTCTGGAAAGTTTGTTGTTTTAATTCTTTTAGTTTGTCTGCTGCATTTGATACTGTGGATCATAGCTTTTTAATTTCTCGTCTGGAGCACTGTGTGGGCATTAAAGGGGCCGCCCTAGACTGGTTTCAGTCCTACCTAAAAGATGGAAGCTTTTGTGTGAAAATTGACCATTTTTGATGAAAACAGCTCCTCTTCCAGTCCCCCAGGGGTCAATCCTTGGTCCTCTTTTATTAGCTTTTTATCTTCTGCCCCTCGGTTCTGTTTGTAGGAAACAGTGTTTCATTTTATTTTGATGCAGATGATTGTCAGATCTACTTTCCTTTGGCACAAAACAGCACAATCCAACAACTCACTGACTGTTTAAATGATGTTAAATCCTGGCTTTCATTCAACTTTCTGAGTGTGAATGACGGCAAGACAGAAGTGATGTTGTTTGGTCCCAGCCCCCCCCCCCCCTCCCCAGATGTTGACCTTGGTCCACTGACACCTTATGTCAGGGACTATGGCACTAATCTGGGGTTTAAGTTTTATTCTGACTTTAAATTTGATAAACAGATTAGCTCTGTTGTCCAGAAAGGTTTTTATCAACTACGCCGGATAGCTAAGGTGAAGCTAACTTTAACTAGATCTGACTTAGAAATGTTCATTCATGCTTTTATTATAACTCGCTTGGATTACTGTAACGCCCTGGACGCAGGCGTCAGTCACAGTGATCTTTCTCGCTTGCAGCTCGTAAAGAACTCTGCTGCTCACCTGCTTACCCGGACCCGTAGACATGAGCACATTAGCCCTGTCCTGGTGTCCCCACACTGGCTCACTGTGTATTACACAATCCATTTTAAGTTTTATTGTTTGTTTTTAAATGTTTAAATAGCCGTGTGCCACCAGAGCTACTTCAGCCTCACCACCCAACCCCTGACCCAGCTGACCCGTTCCTTCTGGTGGTCCCTAGAATGAGGCGGAAGCTTAGGGGTGACAGAGCGTTTGCAACCATTGCTCCAAAACTCTGGAATGAGTTTCCTCTGGGTGTAAGACAGGCCTCTGCAAACACCGAGCTGACACCAACCAGTGTTTTTGTTGTTGTTGTTATTGTGTGTTTTTAACTTATTTTCCTCATGTTTTGTGAACAGCACTTTGGCTTCAACTGTGGATCTTTTTAAATGTTCGATAGAAATAAAGTTTATTGATTAATTGACAGTGTACTTTATTGTGCATTAGTTTACTATAGTGTACTTTATTGTACTTTAGTTTACTATTGTGTACATTAGTTTACTTTATTGTACTATAGTTTACTATAGTTACCTTATTGTACTTTATTGTACTTTAGTTTACTAGTTTACTTTATTGTACTATAGTTTACTATAGTTACCTTATTGTACTTTATTGTACTTTAGTTTACTAGTTTACTTTATTGTACTATAGTTTACTATAGTTACCTTATTGTACTTTATTGTACTTTAGTTTACTAGAGTTTACTTTATTGTACTATATTTTACTACAGTTACTGTATTGTAACTTCCACTTCCTTCCACTTTGTGTTCATTGTTATTGTAAAAGAAACTTAAGTAAAAACTGAGGTACGACATGATGACCTGAAGACCTGACGACATGATGACATGACGCCCTGATGACTCGACGACATGACAACCTGTGATGATCTGATGAGCTGACGCCCTGATGACCTGATGCCCTGACGCCCTGATGCCTTGACGACCTGACGACCTGATGCCCTGATGATCTGACAACCTGACGACATGACACCCTGACAACCTGACAACATGATGACCTGACGACCTGACACCCTGATGACATGACGACATGACGCCCTAAAGCCCTGACACCTTGAAAACCTGATGCCCTTACGACCTGATGCCCTGACAACCTGACGCCCTGACAACCTGATGCCTTTACGACCTGATGATCTGACAACCTGACGACATGACGCCCTGATGACATGACGACATGTTGACCTGATGCCCTGACGACCTCATGCCCTGATGACTTGACGACATGACGCCCTGATGCCTTGACCACCTGACGCCTTGATGATCTGACAACCTGATGACATGACACCCTGACGACCTGACACCCTGATGACATGACGCCCTGGCGACCTCGTGCGCTGATGACCTGACGCCCTGATGACTTGATGACATGACGCCCTAAAGCCCTGACACCTTGACAACCCGATGCCCTTACGACTTCATGCCCTGACAACCAAACGCCCTGACAACCTGATGCCTTTATGACCTGATGCGCTGACGCCCTGATGACCTGACGACATGATGATCTGACAACATGATGATCTGACGACATGATGCCTTTACGACCTGACGCCCTGATGCGCTGACGCCCTGACAACCTGATGCGCTGACGCCCTGACAACCTGACGCCCTAATGATCTGACAACCTGACGACATGACGCCCTGATGACTTGATGACATGACGCCCTGATGCCTTGACGACATGACGACCTGATGCCTTGACGACCTGACGACCTGATGCCCTGATGATCTGACAACCTGACGACATGACACCCTGATGACATGACGCCCTAAAGCCCTAACACCTTGAAAACCCGATGCCCTTATGACCTGATGCCCTGACAACCTGACGCCCTGACAACCTGATGACCTGATGCCTTTACGACCTGACAACCTGATGCGCTGACGCCCTGACAACCTGACGCCCTGATGATCTGACAACCTGACAACATGACGCCCTGATGACATGACGACATGTTGACCTGATGCCCTGACGACTTCATGCCCTGATGACCTGACGACATGATGACATGACGCCCTGACGACCTTGTGCGCTGACGACATGATGCCCTGATGCCTTGACGACCTGACGCCCTGATGATCTGACAACCTGATGACATGACACCCTGGCGACCTGACACCCTGATGACATGACGCCGTGGCGACCTCGTGCGCTGATGACCTGACGCCCTGATGACTTGACGACATGACGCCCTAAAGCCCTGACACCTTGACAACCCAATGCCCTTACGACTTCATGCCCTGACAACCAAACGCCCTGACAACCTGATGCCTTTACGACCTGATGCGCTGACGCCCTGATGACCTGACGGCATGATGATCTGACGACATGATGATCTGACGACATGATGATCTGACGACATGATGCCTTTACGACCTGACGCCCTGATGCGCTGACGCCCTGACAACCTGACGCCCTAATGATCTGACAATCTGACGACATGATGCCCTGACAACATGTCTACCTGATGCCCTGACGACATGATGACCTGATGCCCTGACGACCTCATGCCCTGATGACCTGACGACATGATGACATGACGCCCTGACGACCTCGTGCGCTGACGACATGACGCCCTGATGACTTGACGACCTGATGCCCTGTCGCCCTGACGCCCTGATGATCTGACGACATGATGACCTGACGACCTGACACCCTGATGACATGACGCCCTGACGACCTTGTGCGCTGATGACCTGACGCCCTGATGACTTGACGACATGACGCCCTAAAGCCCTGACACCTTGACAACCCGATGCCCTTACGACCTGATGCCCTGACAACCTCACGCCCTGACAACCTGACGACCTGATGCCTTTACGACCTGACGCGCTGACACCCTGACAACCTGACGCCCTGATGATCTGACAACCTGACGACCTGATGCGCTGACGCCCTGACAACCTGACGCCCTGATGATCTGACAACCTGACGACCTGATGCGCTGACACCCTGACAACCTGATGCCCTGATGATCTGACAACCTGACGCCCTGATGACCTGACGACATGACGACATGATGATCTGACGAGATGATGCCCTGACGACATGTCGAGCTGATGCCCTGACGGCCTGACGACATGATGACATGATGACCTGATACCCTGACGACCTCATGCCCTGATGACCTGACGACATGATGACATGATGCCCTGACGACCTCGTGCGCTGATGACATGACGCCCTAAAGCCCTGACACCTTGACAACCCGATGCCCTTACGACCTGATGCCCTGACAAACTCACGCCCTGACAACCTGAGGACCTGACGACCTGATGCGCTGACAACCTGACGCCTTGATGATCTGACAACCTGACGCCCTGATGACCTGACGACATGATGATCTGACGACATGATGCCTTTACGACCTGATGCGCTGACGCCCTGATGATCTGACAACCTGACAACATGACGCCCTGATGACATGACGACATGATGATCTGACGACATGATGCCCTGACAACATGTTGACCTGATGCCCTGACGACGTCATGCCCTGATGATCTGACGACATGATGACATGACGCCCTGACGACCTCGTGCGCTGACGACATGACACCCTGATAACTTGATGACATGACGCCCTGATGACTTGACGACATGATGCCCTGATGCCTTGACACCCTGATGCCCTGATGACCTGACACCCTGATGATCTGACAACCTGATGACATGATACCCTGATGCTTTGACGCCCTGATGCCCTGACGACCTGACACCCTGATGATCTGACAACCTGATGACATGACACCCTGACGACCTGACACCCTGATGACATGACGCCCTGACGACCTCGTGCGCTGATGCCCTGATGACTTGACGACATGACGCCCTAAAGCCCTGACACCTTGACAACACGATGCCCTTACCACCTGATGCCCTGACAACCTGACGCCCTGACAACCTGATGCCTTTATGACCTGACGACCTGATGCGCTGACGCCCTGACAACCTGACGCCCTGATGACCTGACGACATGATGATCTGACGACATGATGCCTTTATGATCTGACAACCTGACGACATGACGCCCTGATGACATGACGACATGATGATCTGACAACATGATGCCCTGATGACCTAACAACATGATGACCTGACAACATGATGACCTGACACCCTGATGACATGACGCCCTGACGACCTCATGCGTTGACGACCTGATGCCCTGATGACTTGACGACATGACGCCCTAAAGTCCTGACACCTTGACAACCCGATGCCCTTACGACCTGATGCCCTGACAACCTGACGCCCTGACAACCTGACGACCTGATGCGCTGACGCCCTGACAACCTGACGCCCTGATGATCTGACAACATGACGCCCTGATGACATGACGACATGATGATCTGACGACATGATTCAATTCAATTCAATTTTATTTTATTTATAAAGCCCTAAATCACAACAAAGTTGTCTCAGAGGGCTTTACAAAAACACAATCAGCTACAGAAATACATGAAAAGTCCCAGGCATCCCCTGTCCTTAGACCCTCCCCCTGTCCTTAGACCCTCCCCCTGTCCTTAGACCCTCCTTCTCAGCAGAAAAAACTTCCAAACCCAGTGGGAAAAAGAAGAAATCTCGAGGAGAACCACATTGAAGGACAGATCCACTCCCATGGACGGACAGACTATAGATGAACGTCCATTTATAAATGAAGGGGGGGGGGGCTGGTCCAGACAGGCAGGGGCGGTGGTCCGGGGTCACAGGTCAGCACAGGCGAGATACTGCAGATCCTGTCGTCCATGGCTCCCGTGCAGACACTGTCAGGAGAGCCACCACTCCCCCCAGGGGGGGAGGGGGGAAAGGGGACACCAGGTGACTAGTCATGAACAGACTTGGTATGAAAGATATGTTATAAAAATGACAGAAACAGGTGTGAGAGAGAGAAAGAGAAGAAAGAACTCAGTGTCTGTACTTCCCCCAGCATTCTAACTCCTAGGGCAGCCTAGACTGAACTGTGACTCATACATCATGTATACATGATATATGAGTCACATCATTTTTAACTAACCTGACCATAGTCTTTCTCAAACAGGAATGTTTTAAGCCTAATTTTAAATGTAGAGATTGTTTCTGCGTTTTTAATATTAAAGGGAAGATGATTCCATAAGACAGTAACCATGGTAACTAAAGGCTCTAGCTCCTACTGTACTTTTAGAAACCCTAGGAACTTTCAATAAACCTGCATTCTGAGAACGAAGGGTTCTATTGGGTTGGTACGGAACCAGATCATCTTTAAGATAAGAGGGGCCCATACCATTAATGGTTTTATATGTAAGGAGGAGGATTTAAAATTCAATTCTAGACTCAACTGGTAGCCAGTGAAGGGTTTGGAGCACAGGGGTGATAGGGTTAGGGGTCAGGGGTCAGGGTTTGGAGCACAGGGGTGATAGGGTTAGGGGTCAGAGGTCAGGGTTTGGAGTACAGGGGTGATAGGGTTAGGGGTCAGAGGTCAGGGTTTGGAGTACAGGGGTGATGTGTTCTCTTCTATTTGATCCTGTTAATAATCTTGCTGCTGCATTTTGAACCAGTTGAAGCTTTTTAGGGAATATTTAGGACACGCTACAAGTAAGGAGTTACAATAATCTGCAAATGCATGAATTAATTTTTCTGCAGTCGTTTTAGACAGAATATTCCTAATTTTGGCTAATGTTGCGCAGGTGAAAGAAGGCTGTTCTGCATGTTTGGTTAATGTGCCCTGACCTCTGACCCCTGACCCTTTGAATGAAAGATCTGGATCAAATAAAACTCCTAAATTTTTAACTGTGTCACTGGGTGTTACACTTAAGTTGTCTACAGTAACTATGTGGTCAGGTAGGGAGTCTCTCCCATTTTTAGGACCAATTATAATGACTTCAGTTTTTTCAGGGTTCAATAAAAGATAATTGTCACTCATCCAAGTCTTTATGTCTTGGACACATGTACTTAGTTTATCTATTTGTCTGGTCTGATCAGGTTTAATCGATAAATATAGCTGTGTGTCATCTGCATAACAATGAAAATTAATGCCATGATTTGTAATGATGTTACCTAAAGGGAGCATATATAGTGTAAACAAAATAGGCCCAAGGACTGACCCTTGAGGAACGCCATAATTAACTCTGGAGGACTGCGATGATTGTTGATTAATGTTAACAAATTGATATGGATTAGATAAATATGATTTAAAGCAGCAGAGGGCTGCTCCTCTAATACCTATATCACATTCTAATCTGTGCACTAAGATACTGTGGTCAATGGTGTCAAAGGCTGCACTAAGGTCTAATAACACCAGGACCCATATTAATCCGATGTCAGCGGCTAATAATAAGTCATTAGTAACTTTAACTAACGCTGTTTCAGTGCTATGATGGGCACGAAAGCCAGACTGAAACTGTTCAAATAAACTATTATCCTGCAGGAATTGGCACAGCTGTTTAACTATTACTCGTTCTAAAACCTTTGACAGGAAGGGCAAATTGGATATAGGCCTATAATTGGCTAAAATGTCAGGATCTAGGGTAGGCTTTTTCAGAATTGGTTTAATAACAGCATATTTAAATGACTGTGGCACATATCCAGTAATTAATGAAGTGTTAATTATATTTAGGACAGTGTTAATAATTAGGGGCAGAATCTGTTTAAAGAGTTTAGTTGTAATTGGATCTAAGAGGCAGGTGATGATTTGGAAGACATGATAATAGATATGAGATCAGTTTGGTCTACAGTGGTGAAATTATTTAGTGTTACAGAGGGATTTATAAAAAGGCCTAGGTTTGAAACCACTGCTTTTTCTGATCTAATATTTGGGAGAAATGTGTCTATTTTGTCTCTAATAGTTGATATTTTATTGTTAAAGAACTGCAGGAAATCATCAGGATGGAGCGTGGATGGAATAACTGGTTCCACGGAGGTGTGTCTGTTTGTCAGTCTGGCTACAGTACTGAACAGGAATCTAGGATTATTCTGGTTTTCTTCTATTATGGATGAGTAATATCTAGTTTTGGCTGTACGCAAAGATGGATTATACTTTATTAAGATATTTTTCCAGGCATTGAGAGAATCTTCTAAGTTGGATCGCCTCCATTGTCTCTAATTTAGGTGTTGTTTGTTTAATGGAGCGAGTGTCAGCGTTGTACCATGGGGAGGTTAATCTAATCTTAGTAGTTTTTAACTTAAGGGGGGCAACTATATCTAACGTAGTTTTTAATGTGAGCATGGTACTATCGACTAACTCATCACTTATACTGGGACTAAATGTGTCCTTTACATAATCACATGACATAGACACAAATAGTGACTGAATTAACTCTTTGTACTTTGAGACAGCACGGTCACATAGTATCCTTTTCATTTATGCTTTAATCACTGAGGTAGAAATATCCTCAAACAAAACCTGGAAGGTCATTAAAAAGTTATCTGAGAGTATGGGATTATGGGTAAAAACGACGAGGTCATTAATTTCAACACCAAGTGTTAAGATCAGATCAAGAGTATGTCTGTGAATGTGGGTTGGTTTATTAACATTTTGGATAAAGCCTAATCCGTCTAGTAGGTCACTAAATGCATTACTAAGAGAGTCAGTGTTGTTATCAACATGTATGTTAAAATCACCAACTATTATAATCCTATCCCAGTTCAACACTACACTGGATAGAAAGTCAGAGACTTCTAATAAAAACTGTGAATAAGGACCAGGAGGGCGGTAGACTATGACAAAAAGGACTGGTTTTTGGTTTCTGCAGTTGGGGAAAGTAATGGATGAAACTAGACTTTCAAAGGAGTGGTAAGTGGGATTAATTTTATGATTAATTTTAGGGCTAAGACCTAAACTGGAGTGGGATATTACTGCCACTCCTCCACCACATGATGCCCTGACGACGTGGCCACCTGTGATGACCTGATATTCTGACGCCCTGATGACATGTCGACCTGATGACTTGATGGCCTGACGACCTCATGCCCTGACGACCTGACTTCCTCCATCTGACAGTTTTCGGCTGTTGACATAATTTTCATTGAATACTTCAGGTGATAGAGTTCAGATAGTTTATATCTGTCAGTAGAAGATGAAAACATAAACATGTGTCCAGAATAACTCTGTTCATAACTCTTTCACACATTCTGATCACATCCTTTAACTGTTGAAAACACATGAAATGGGTTCCTATTTTCTCTGATGTTCAAAATTCAATATTATAAATTATTTGGGTGGATTCTCATTACAGTCAGAGAAAAAAGGTTCTGGTAACCTGTGTAGAGAAAACAATGAGTGAACTCAGCAGAAACAGTTCATCAACATGTTTTAATGTTAACACTTATTTGTCACTGGAGGGAAAAAGAACAATGGTCGGGAAAAAAAACACTGGGTTAAAGAGATGTGGGGGGGTACTATACCCTAACCCATGGTCTGTACCCCACCCTTCAACCTAAAACAATTAGTTTATACACTAAACCATTAACTAAACTGTTCTTAGTTTTACTTTCACAGACTCAAGGACCTGATTATTTCATTCATTCATTCATCACAGGGGTCACTCGGGGTAACAGGTGTCATTGGGGTCACAGAGTTCAGTAGGGTCACAGGGGTCACAGAGGTTATTGGGGTCACATGGGTCAGTGGGGTCACAGAGGTCATTGGGGGTCACTGGGGTCACCCTGTATGAGTTCATCACATACTGATTATTTATAGACAACCTAATATTCACAGAATCTTTAACCCCACCCCTATTTTGTTCCAATCTCCAGTTTCTATGACAACCTGTTCTTGAATTAGAGCCAATAATGTGATTTTGACCTTTCAGCTAAATGCCACCATGACCTTTGACCTTTTGCAATATTGATAATTTGGTTTTATGCATGTGCCATTGTGTGTAATATTATGATAATATATCCAGTATTGATTAAGTTACAACGTGCTACGTTTGACACAAACAGTGTTATACAAGTTCATTAGTTAGAAACTGGAGATTGACAGAAAATGGGGGCGGGGTTAGACATTCTCTGAATACTAGTTAACTATACCTATAACCAATGAGCATCTGGAACGTTCCACAGTGTAACACACTGGTACTAGTGTGAGACAATAGTGTTGTAAAGTAAACACATATACTGTACTATACTAACATATATACTGTACTATACTAACATATACTGTACTATACTAACATATACTGTACTATACTAACATATACTGTACTATACTAACATATATACTGTACTATACTAACATATACTGTACTATACTAACATATACTGTACTATACTAACATATACTGTACTATACTAACATATATACTGTACTATACTAACATATATACTGTACTATACTAACATATACTGTACTATACTAACATATACTGTACTATACTAACATATATACTGTACTATACTAACATATACTGTACTATACTAACATATACTGTACTATACTAACATATACTGTACTATACTAAAATATACTGTACTATACTAACATATACTGTACTATACTAACATATACTGTACTATACTAACATATATACTGTACTATACTAACATATACTGTACTATACTAACATATACTGTACTATACTAAAATATACTGTACTATACTAACATATACTGTACTATACTAACATATACTGTACTATACTAACATATATACTGTACTATACTAACATATACTGTACTATACTAACATATACTGTACTATACTAACATATACTGTACTATACTAACATATATACTGTACTATACTAACATATATACTGTACTATACTAACATATACTGTACTATACTAACATATACTGTACTATACTAAAATATACTGTACTATACTAACATATACTGTACTATACTAACATATACTGTACTATACTAACATATACTGTACTATACTAACATATACTGTACTATACTAACATATATACTGTACTATACTAACATATATACTGTACTATACTAACATATATACTGTACTATACTAACATATACTGTATTATACTAACATATACTGTACTATACTAACATATACTGTACTATACTAACATATATACTGTACTATACTAACATATACTGTACTATACTAACATATATACTGTACTATACTAACATATATACTGTACTATACTAACATATACTGTACTATACTAACATATACTGTACTATACTAACATATATACTGTACTATACTAACATATACTGTACTATACTAACATATATACTGTACTATACTAACATATATACTGTACTATACTAAAATATACTGTACTATACTAACATATACTGTACTATACTAACATATATACTGTACTATACTAACATATACTGTACTATACTAACATATACTGTACTATACTAAAATATACTGTACTATACTAACATATACTGTACTATACTAACATATATACTGTACTATACTAAAATATATACTGTACTATACTAACATATATACTGTACTATACTAACATATATACTGTACTATACTAACATATACTGTACTATACTAACATATACTGTACTATACTAACATATACTGTACTATACTAACATATATACTGTACTATACTAACATATATACTGTACTATACTAACATATACTGTACTATACTAAAATATACTGTACTATACTAACATATACTGTACTATACTAACATATACTGTACTATACTAACATATACTGTACTATACTAACATATATACTGTACTATACTAACATATATACTGTACTATACTAACATATATACTGTACTATACTAACATATATACTGTACTATACTAACATATACTGTATTATACTAACATATACTGTACTATACTAACATATACTGTACTATACTAACATATATACTGTACTATACTAACATATACTGTACTATACTAACATATATACTGTACTATACTAACATATATACTGTACTATACTAACATATACTGTACTATACTAACATATACTGTACTATACTAACATATATACTGTACTATACTAACATATACTGTACTATACTAACATATATACTGTACTATACTAACATATACTGTACTATACTAACATATACTGTACTATACTAAAATATACTGTACTATACTAACATATACTGTACTATACTAACATATATACTGTACTATACTAACATATATACTGTACTATACTAACATATATACTGTACTATACTAACATATATACTGTACTATACTAACATATACTGTACTATACTAACATATACTGTACTATACTAAAATATACTGTACTATACTAACATATACTGTACTATACTAACATATACTGTACTATACTAACATATATACTGTACTATACTAACATATACTGTACTATACTAACATATACTGTACTATACTAACATATACTGTACTATACTAACATATACTGTACTATACTAACATATATACTGTACTATACTAACATATATACTGTACTATACTAACATATATACTGTACTATACTAACATATATACTGTACTATACTAACATATACTGTACTATACTAACATATATACTGTACTATACTAACATATATACTGTACTATACTAACATATACTGTACTATACTATTATATACTGTACTATACTAAAATATACTGTACTATACTAACATATACTGTACTATACTAACATATACTGTACTATACTAACATATACTGTACTATACTAACATATATACTGTACTATACTAACATATATACTGTACTATACTAACATATATACTGTACTATACTAACATATACTGTACTATACTAACATATACTGTACTATACTAACATATACTGTACTATACTAACATATATACTGTACTATACTAACATATACTGTACTATACTAACATATATACTGTACTATACTAACATATATACTGTACTATACTAACATATACTGTACTATACTAACATATACTGTACTATACTAAAATATATACTATACTAACATATACTGTACTATACTAACATATATACTGTACTATACTAACATATATACTGTACTATACTAACATATACTGTACTATACTAACATATACTGTACTATACTAAAATATACTGTACTATACTAACATATACTGTACTATACTAACATATACTGTACTATACTAAAATATACTGTACTATACTAACATATACTGTACTATACTAACATATACTGTACTATACTAACATATACTGTACTATACTAACATATATACTGTACTATACTAACATATATTGTACTATACTAACATATATACTGTACTATACTAACATATATACTGTACTATACTAACATATACTGTACTATACTAACATATACTGTACTATACTAACATATATACTGTACTATACTAACATATACTGTACTATACTAACATATATACTGTACTATACTAACATATACTGTACTATACTAACATATACTGTACTATACTAAAATATACTGTACTATACTAAAATATATTGTACTATACTAACATATATACTGTACTATACTAACATATATACTGTACTATACTAACATATATACTGTACTATACTAACATATACTGTACTATACTAACATATACTGTACTATACTAAAATATACTGTACTATACTAACATATACTGTACTATACTAACATATACTGTACTATACTAACATATATACTGTACTATACTAACATATACTGTACTATACTAAAATATACTGTACTATACTAACATATACTGTACTATACTAACATATACTGTACTATACTAACATATACTGTACTATACTAACATATATACTGTACTATACTAACATATATACTGTACTATACTAACATATACTGTACTATACTAACATATATACTGTACTATACTAACATATATACTGTACTATACTAACATATATACTGTACTATACTAACATATACTGTACTATACTATTATATACTGTACTATACTAAAATATACTGTACTATACTAACATATACTGTACTATACTAACATATACTGTACTATACTAACATATATACTGTACTATACTAACATATATACTGTACTATACTAACATATATACTGTACTATACTAACATATACTGTACTATACTATTATATACTGTACTATACTAAAATATACTGTACTATACTAACATATACTGTACTATACTAACATATACTGTACTATACTAACATATACTGTACTATACTAACATATACTGTACTATACTAACATATATACTGTACTATACTAACATATATACTGTACTATACTAACATATATACTGTACTATACTAACATATACTGTACTATACTAACATATACTGTACTATACTAACATATATACTGTACTATACTAACATATATACTGTACTATACTAACATATACTGTACTATACTAACATATACTGTACTATACTAACATATACTGTACTATACTAAAATATACTGTACTATACTAACATATACTGTACTATACTAACATATACTGTACTATACTAAAATATACTGTACTATACTAACATATACTGTACTATACTAACATATACTGTACTATACTAACATATACTGTACTATACTAACATATATACTGTACTATACTAACATATATACTGTACTATACTAACATATACTGTACTATACTAACATATACTGTACTATACTAACATATATACTGTACTATACTAATTCATACTAGTATGCAGTTTTCCACCTCTTCTGTCATAAAAGCTCCATTTATTGCCTCTTTCCTCTTTAATCCCTTCGCTCCACCACTCCTTGCACTTTTGTAACAAGGGGCCTTTAATATACCAAAGAGGAAGTCATGAATTGTAGAGTGTACTTTTCCAGTAGTGAGTTAGAAAGTGTAGAGCAGTGTTCTGTCATGTACGGAGGACAACCCAATGGTTAACACATGTGGAGCTGGAGTTGCATTCTTCCTCACTATCCCACTCTTCCTCACTATCCCCCTCTTCCTCACCCCCCACTCTCCCACTCTTTCTCACTCCCCACTCTTCCTCACTCTCCCACTCTTCCTCACTCTTCCTCACTCTCCCACTCTTCCTCACGTTCTCACTCTTCCTCACCCTCCCACACTTCCTCACTCTTCCTTACCCTCCCACTCTTCCTCACCCCCCACTCTTCCTCACTCTCCCACTCTTCCTCACTCTTCCTCACTCTCCCACTCTTCCTCACGTTCTCACTCTTCCTCACCCTCCCACTCTTCCTCAATCTCCCACTCTTCCTCACCCCCCACTCTTCCTCACTCTCCCACTCTTCCTCACTCTTCCTCACTCTCCCACTCTTCCTCACGTTCTCACTCTTCCTCACCCTCCCACTCTTCCTCACCCTCCCACACTTCCTCACTCTTCCTTACCCTCCCACTCTTCCTCACCCCCCACTCTTCCTCACTATTCCACTCTTCCTCACTCTCCCACTCTTCCTCACCCTCCCACACTTTCTCACTCTTCCTCACCTTCCCACTCTTCCTCACCCTCCCACACTTCCTCACTCTTCCTTACCCTCCCACTCTTCCTCACTATCCCACTCTTTCTCACCCCCCACTCTTCCTCACTATCCCACTCTTCCTCACTCTCCCACTCTTCCTCACCCTCCCACACTTTCTCACTCTTCCTCACCTTCCCACACTTCCCCACACTTCCTCACTCTTCCTCACCCCCCCACTCTTCCTCACTCTCCCACTCTTCCTCACTATCCCACTCTTCCTCACTATCCCACTCTTCCTCACCCCCACTCTTCCTCACTCTTCCTCACTATCCCACTCTTCCTCACTCTCCCACTCTTCCTCACCCTCCCACACTTTCTCACTCTTCCTCACCCTCCCACACTTCCCCACTCTTCCTCACTCTTCCACACTTCCTCACTCTTCCTTACCCTCCCACTCTTCCTCACTCTTCCATTCTTCCTTACCCTCCCACTCTTCCTCACCCTCCCACTCGTCCTCACCCTCCCACTCGTCCTCACCCCGACACCTCACCCTCCCACTCTTCCTCATCCTCCCACTCTTCCTCACCCTCCCACTCTTCCTCACCCCGACACCTCACTCTCCCACTCTTCCTCACTCTTCCACTCTTCCTCACTCTCCCACTATTCCTCACTCTCCCACTCTTCCTCACTATCCCACTCTTCCTCACTCTCCCACTCTTCCTCACCCTCCCACACTTCCTCACTCTTCCTTACCTTCCCACTCTTCCTCACTATCCCACTCTTCCTCACCCCCCACTCTTCCTCACCCCCCACTCTTCCTCACCCCCCACTCTTCCTCACTCTTCCACTCTTCCTCACTCTCCCACACTTCCTCACTCTTCCTTACCCTCCCACTCTTCCTCACCCCCCACTCTTCTTCAGTCTCCCACTCTTCCTTACTCCCCCACTCTTCCTCACTCTCCCACTCTTCCTCACCCTCCCACACTTCCTCACTCTTCCTTACCCTCCCACTCTTCCTCACTATCCCACTCTTCCTCACCCCCCCACTCTTCCTCACTCTTCCTCACTATCCCACTCTTCCTCACTCTCCCACTCTTCCTCACCCTCCCACACTTTCTCACTCTTCCTCACCTTCCCACTCTTCCTCACCCTCCCACACTTCCCCACTCTTCCTCACTCTTCCTTACCCTCCCACTCTTCCTCACCCTCCCACTCTTCCTCACTCTCCCACTCTTCCTCATTATCCCACTCTTCCTCACCCCCCACTCTTCCTCACTCTTCCTCACTCTCCCACTCTTCCTCACTCTCCCACTCTTCCTCACTCTCCCACTCTTCCTCACCCTCCCACACTTTCTCACTCTTCCTCACCCTCCCACACTTCCTCACTCTTCCACACTTCCTCACTCTTCCTCATCCTCCCACTCTTCATGACCCCCAACTCTTCCTCACCCTCCCACTCGTCCTCACCCTGACACCTCACCCTCCCACTCTTCCTCATCCTCCCACTCTTCATGACCCCCAACTCTTCCTCACCCTCCCACTCGTCCTCACCCCGACACCTCACTCTCCCACTCTTCCTCACTCTCCCACTCTTCCTCACCCCCCACTCTTCCTCACTCTCCCACTCTTCCTCACTCTCCCACTCTTCCTCACCCCCCACTCTTCCTCACTATCCCACTCTTCCTCACTCTTCCACTCTTCCTCACTCTCCCACACCTCCTCACTCTTCCTTACCCTCCCACTCTTCCTCACCCCCCACTTTTCCTCAGTCTCCCCCACTCTTCCTCACTCTCCCTCACCCTCCCACACTTCCTCACTCTTCCTTACCCCCCCACTCTTCCTCACTCTCCCACTCTTCCTCACCCTCCCACACTTTCTCACTCTTCCTCACCCTCCCACACTTCCTCACTCTTCCACACTTCCTCACTCTTCCTTACCCTCCCACTCTTCCTCATCCTCCCACTCTTCATGACCCCCAACTCTTCCTCACCCTCCCACTCGTCCTCACCCTGACACCTCACCCTCCCACTCTTCCTCATCCTCCCACTCTTCATGACCCCCAACTCTTCCTCACCCTCCCACTCGTCCTCACCCCGACACCTCACTCTCCCACTCTTCCTCACTATCCCACTCTTCCTCACTCTTCCACTCTTCCTCACTCTCCCACACCTCCTCACTCTTCCTTACCCTCCCACTCTTCCTCACCCCCCACTCTTCCTCAGTCTCCCCCACTCTTCCTCACTCTACCTCACCCTCCCACACTTCCTCACTCTTCCTTACCCCCCCACTCTTCCTCACTCTCCCACTCTTCCTCACCCCGCCATACTTCCTCACTCTTCCTCACCCTCCCACTTTTCCTCACTCCCAACTCTTCCTCACTCTCCCACTCTTCCTCACCCCCCCACTCATTTTCTGTGATACTCTTTCTCACATTTTTATTTTCATAAATACTATATATTTGATTTTTCTGAATGTTTCTACCAGAGGTGGTAAAGGTACTCACCTTCTGTACTTAAGTAAAAGTACAGCAACTTGTATGATGAAATACTCTCGAAAAATTACAAGTAGTGAGTAAACTCATTTCCTTAACAGTAAAAAGTACAACTTCTGAATGGTAATAAAGTACAAAAGTAAAACTGCCTCTTAGATTATTAGATAACATTTCCCAATTATAATTTAGTCACAATTTCTATTTTCAAATTATTTTTCATAGTTTCACATTTGTCTAGTTGTAAAAAGTCTAAGAATGTAAGAATGTACAGAGTATAAAGGACAGACATTTATATAAATGTCAAGAATACATAGAATATATATACATATATATATATATATATATATATATATATATATATATATATATATATATACATATATATACATACATATATATATATACATATATATATACATACATATATATACATATATACATACATATATATACATATATATACACATATATATACATATATATACACATATATATATATATATATATATATATATATATATATACATATATATACACATATATACATATATATATATATATATATATATATATATACATACATATATATATACACATATATACATATATGTCTCCTTCAGACTCAGTTCCTGTACCAGAAGCCCCTCCCACCTGGGCGGTGTCTCCTTCAGACTCGGGTCCTCTACCAGAGGTCTGGGAGCCTGAGGGTTCTGCGCAGGATCTTAGCTGTTCCTAACAATGTTCTCTTTTGGACACAGATCTCTGATGTTGTTCCTGGTATCTGCTGGAGACACTGTCCCAGCTTGGGGGAGAACCCTAGGACCCACCAGCCCGAGGTGGGTCCGTTGTCACCTTGCCCCCCTGCCATTGAGAGTAGACCTTAGCTGGGTTGGTGGAGAACACCTGGTTTATTCTCCTGGCCTCTACCTCTCTTGTGTATCTCTTTAGGCGGGTAGCTAGTGCTGTGAGCCTTTGCTTAGCAGTCTCCAGTGCCTCAGCTGTGGACAGTTTGTTGTATTTCTTGGGCAGTTCTTTCCTCAGATTCACACCTCTGCTTAGTTCTGTTAAAACACTGACTTCTCTCCGTGCTGCCATGATCTTTGCCTCTAGCCTTCTCCTCCATGGGGCAACCTTCTGGCTGCTCTGGCTGTTCATCTTGTAGCCAAGCATCTCAAGGATTACGGTTGCTGCTGCATACATCAGCTGATTGGTCTCAGTGATGGTAGTGGTAGGGACAGTTTGCAGTGCAGTGTTCAGGTCCTCCAGTAGAGACTGGTCTGGTACTTTGTTCTTTAGCCTTGGCAAGCAGGTAGCATGTACCCTCTCTCACTGGGGTTAGTCCCGTAGTAACACTCCATCAGTACCATGTTCTCTGCCCTGCTCCATGAATGTCTTGTTCCAGTAGCCAATTTAACATCAGGGTGTCCTGGTTCCCCAACCCCTGACGCGGACCTTGTTGTCCCGGGTGCCGTCCGAGCCGGTATGACTCTATTTATTGTATCTGTCATCATGAACCTTCCGCACCAAAGTCATTGGTGTAGACCAGTGGTCCCCAACCCTGGCCACGGACCGATACCGGTCTGTGGACCAAGAATTAATTATTTCTCTTCTATTCATTATCTGAGTCTGAACAAGCTTTTATTTTGAAAAATAACCTGACACTGGCATAGACAAAGCTATCCATTCACTATATATATATATATATATATATATATATATATATAGTCCTAGTGTTAAGCCGGATATCTATGTATCAGGAGAGAGGCTACAGGTTGTAACTGAATACAAGTACCTTGGTGTTTCGGTTGATTCAACACTTTCTTTTAAGGCTCAGGTGACAAACGTCTGTAACCAGGTTAAATTAAATTTTTCAAACTTCAGGTTCATTCGACATTATATGTCAACAGAGTCGGCTAAAATGTATATGTATTCCATGGTTTTTTCCCATATCATCTACTGTTTAACAATCTGGTCACAGGTTAGTAACACTTCTCTAAAACCAATAGAATCTTTGTATAAACGAACAGTTAAAATCCATGACAAGAAACCAGTACATTTTCATCATTGCCCAATATTAAGAAAATACAATCTGCCGAGTTGGCATAATTTGATTAAATATATAAATGCTTGTCTTATGTACAACATTATATCTGGTTCCACCTCTCCTCCGCTCAGACACTTCACCAACATAAGAACAACTGCATATGGTTTTACAAGAGGTGCAGGAAGAAGAGACTATTATTCCACTCAGGAAAAGTTCTTATAGTCAGTCGGCATTCTGTGTTAGAGCTGCACCAGAATGGAATTCCATCCCAGTCACCATCAGAGACTAGAATAGCTACAGTTCATTTAGAGCTCATTTGAAGAAATGGTTAATAGGTGCTCAGCTCTGTCAACACTAGTGCTTGATAACATTTCCTGTCCTTGGTTCGTCTGTGCTGAACTTGTAGCCATCCTGCTGTTGTCTGTTTTCATGTGTCTGCATATGCTCTTATTTTTTATGTGTATGCATGCATTTTATGTTTGTGTTTTGTATGCTGTGATATGTCATGCTATTTTGTCATGTGTTTTAGCCAGTAACTGTCATTTTATTCTTATGTTTCATATTTTATTCTATTTGTTCTGTTTTTAGGGTGACTTTAACATCTGTCTAGGGACTACAGACGAAAAATAGCCTCTTGGCTAATTCTGGCGCATTTACAGCAATATTATTAATGTGCACTGTCCCTGTTTCAAATAAACTTCTAAAATATATATATATATATATATATATATATATATATATATATATATATATATATATATATATATATATAGTTATGTTTTGTTTAGGTAAACAAAATATGGCTCCAATTGTGTTTGTGTTTTCTTTTTCTGATAATGTGAGTGTCAGACACAAAGAATGTTCATCGCAGTAGACGTGTTGATTAGCCTGGGAACACAGAAGGAAAGGTCAAAGGTTAGAGTTCAGGTCAGGAGGACTCATCACTGGTCACTCACTATAAATACTGACTGTGTGAGTGTGTGTGTGTGTGTCTGTGTGTGTGTGTGTGTGTGTGTGTGTGTGAGTGTGTGTGAGTGTGTGTGTGAGTGTGTGTGTGAGTGTGTGTGAGTGTGTGTGTGTGTGTGAGTGAGTGTGTGTGTGTGAGTGTGTGTGTGAGTGTGTGTGTGAGTGTGTGTGAGTGTGTGTGTGTGTGTGAGTGAGTGTGTGTGTGTGTGTGTGAGTGTGTGTGTGAGTGTGTGTGTGAGTGTGTGTGTGAGTGTGTGTGTGAGTGTGTGTGAGTGTGTGTGTGAGTGTGTGTGAGTGTGTGTGTGTGTGTGTGCGTGCGTGTGCACGTGTATGTGTGTGTGTGTGTGTATATATGTGTGTACAGTGATCCCTCACCACTTCGCGGTTCACTTATCGCGGATTCGCTATTTCGCAGATTTTCATAATGCATTTTTTTTTTTTTTTTTTTTGTGCATTGTGTTCTGCATTCTGATTCGCTAAAAACTCACTCCCGCTTCTTGTATCAAAACACGCTACGAATTGTGCTATCATTTTGTCGTCTGGTGCAGTTATGTGTACGTACATAAAACAGCTTGGCAAATTTACAGAGAGATGAGGAGGAAGGACTAACGCTTGGTCGCTTAGCAACCATGGTGCGAATGGCCACTGAACTTAAGAGAGTAGCTGAGGAATGGGACCCTTTGATGAGCCGTTCATTACAGTTCTCCAACGTAATGGATGGTGGCATGTCGGTGTACAAGAAGAAAAAAGAGCGACAACAGCTGCCTATCACTATGTTGTTCTCCCGAACAAACACACCTGCACCGCGGGCTTCAGAAGAAGAGAACACTGCAGAGTGTAGCCCAGTCTGAAGAGCAGTGAAAAAGCCTACACATGAGTCACTGTATTTGTATACATGTAATAGTTGGTAATTGTAAAAAAAAATCAAGTTTTCTATTTCGCGGATTTCACTTATCGCGGGTCATTTTCGGAACGTAACCCCCGCGATAAACGAGGGATTACTGTATGTGTGTGTTAGTAGCTTCATTGGCAAAAAAATCAGCTGCTTTTACACACACACACACACACACACACACACTCACACTCACACTCACACTCACACACACTCACACACACACACACACACACACACACACACACACACACACTCACTCACACTCACACTCACACTCACACACACACTCAAACACACACACTCACACACACTCACACACACACACTCACACTCACACACACACTCACACACACACACACACACACCTATAACACTTGTCACATATATATACATACACATAGGTGTGAACATACTGCCGAACTACTGCCATTTTTGGTAAAAGTGTAAATAATTGGTGAAAACAAAGTTGATGATGAGTGACAGGAGGGTGTGAGGAACAAGTACATGTACTTTTTATGTGTGTACTGTGAAAAATAAGTGAGTTAGAACAATTTCAAAAACACTGAACTCAACATGAGACAGAAATGATTTTTCCAGTAGAAGTCTATTGACAGAAATCCCTGACATCATCCCAAACAGGTTCCTGTCATTTCACTTTAAAAAGAGCTAGATCTTCAAACCCTGGTTTGTTTGAATTCTCACAAC
>CM035798.1:5385867-5395867 GCA_020466265.1 Siphamia tubifer | reverse complement strand
AGTTAACTCCAGTGGTTCCTCTACTGACCACAGACTAGTTAACTCCAGTGGTCCTTCTACTGACCACAGACTAGTTAACTCCAGTGGTTCTTCTACTGACCACAGACTAGTTAACTCCAGTGGTTCCTTTACTGACCACAGACTAGTTAACTCCAGTGGTTCCTCTACTGACCACAGACTAGTTAACTCCAGTGGTTCCTCTACTGACCACAGACTAGTTAACTCCAGTGGTTCTTCTACTGACCACAGACTAGTTAACTCCAGTGGTTCTTCTACTGACCACAGACTAGTTAACTCCAGTGGTTCCTTTACTGACCACAGACTAGTTAACTCCAGTGGTTCCTCTACTGACCACAGACTAGTTAACTCCAGTGGTTCATCTACTGACCACAGACTAGTTAACTCCAGTGGTTCCTTTACTGACCACAGACTAGTTAACTCCAGTGGTTCCTCTACTGACCACAGACTAGTTAACTCCAGTGGTTCCTCTACTGACCACAGACTAGTTAACTCCAGTGGTTCTTCTACTGACCACAGACTAGTTAACTCCAGTGGTTCTTCTACTGACCACAGACTAGTTAACTCCAGTGGTTCCTTTACTGACCACAGACTAGTTAACTCCAGTGGTTCCTCTACTGACCACAGACTAGTTAACTCCAGTGGTTCCTCTACTGACCACAGACTAGTTAACTCCAGTGGTTCTTCTACTGACCACAGACTAGTTAACTCCAGTGGTTCTTCTACTGACCACAGACTAGTTAACTCCAGTGGTTCCTTTACTGACCACAGACTAGTTAACTCCAGTGGTTCCTCTACTGACCACAGACTAGTTAACTCCAGTGGTTCATCTACTGACCACAGACTAGTTAACTCCAGTGGTTCCTTTACTGACCACAGACTAGTTAACTCCAGTGGTTCCTCTACTGACCACAGACTAGTTAACTCCAGTGGTTCCTCTACTGACCACAGACTAGTTAACTCCAGTGGTTCCTTTACTGACCACAGACTAGTTAACTCCAGTGGTTCATCTACTGACCACAGACTAGTTAACTCCAGTGGTTCCTCTACTGACCACAGACTAGTTAACTCCAGTGGTTCCTCTACTGACCACAGACTAGTTAACTCCAGTGGTTCCTTTACTGACCACAGACTAGTTAACTCCAGTGGTTCATCTACTGACCACAGACTAGTTAACTCCAGTGGTTCCTCTACTGACCACAGACTAGTTAACTCCAGTGGTTCCTCTACTGACCACAGACTAGTTAACTCCAGTGGTTCATCTACTGACCACAGACACTACGAATGATCCACGTTACAAAAAAAACCCTTTTCCTTAGTACAAAAGGAAATTCTATTAATGACACAAAACCCCAGAGACGTAAATACACACTGTACAGTACTGTGTGTATCATCCCATTGGCTATGAGGGAGCTACCCATGATGCTTTTGGTGACCTTTCACTCTCATTCATACCAGATTTCCTGTTTTTTCCTAAATTTTTCCCAGTGTGTTCATTTAATTTTTTACGTATTCATTATTAACATGAGCCCAAAGAAAGAATCTGATGAAAGAAGAAAGAGTTATTAATAGAAGGAGATGATAGGAGATGATAAAAAAGGAGGCGGAGACATCATTCCATCAGCACCAATAAAACACATGCTGGACACAACGTTCCCAATTCCTGGAAAAAAACATCCCCTAAAAATGTTCAGGAGTCGATCCACGTTGACGACATCTGTCAACAAACACCACTGAAGGTGAAAATGACCCACATGTCAGGTATGAAAATGACCCGCATTTCTGTTATGAAAATGACCCACATGTCAGGTATGAAAATGACCCACATGTCTGGTATGAAAATGACCCACAGTCTGGTATGAAAATGACCCACATGTCTGGTATGAAAATGACCCACATGTTTGGTATGAAAATGACCCACATATCAGGTATGAAAATGACCCACATGTCTGGTATGAAAATGACCCACAGTCTGGTATGAAAATGACCCACATGTCTGGTATGAAAATGACCCACATGTCTGGTATGAAAATGACCCACATGTCTGGTATGAAAATGACCCACATGTCTGGTATGAAAATGACCCACAGTCTGGTATGAAAATGACCCACATGTCTGGTATGAAAATGACCCACATGTCTGGTATGAAAATGACCCACAGTCTGGTATGAAAATGACCCACATGTCTGGTATGAAAATGACCCACGTCTGGTATGAAAATGACCCACATGTTTGGTATGAAAATGACCCACATGTCTGGTATGAAAATGACCCACATGTCTGGTATGAAAATGACCCACATGTTTGGTATGAAAATGACCCACATATCAGGTATGAAAATGACCCACATTTCTGGTATGAAAATGACCCACAGTCTGGTATGAAAATGACCCACATGTCTGGTATGAAAATGACCCACATGTCTGGTATGAAAGTGTATACCTTTAGCAATTTAAAGGGTTTAGGGGGTAGTATTGGGGGTTTCACACACACACCAGTAGGTTCTAAGGTTCTGTCAGTCCTACTGGGAGACTAAGGCCCCGTCCCATTTGTCCCCCTTAAAACTTCCACTTGGTTTTAAGTGCCCCTAAAAAGTAAATTCCACTCATCAAGGGGAAATAATTCCCCCTGAAAATGGGACACCACTCGCCAAGTGAACGTAACAAACGTGCTGACGTCACACGCTGACAAGTCTACCCCGCCAAATATGAAACTACCCCTCCGCGAGACTGACATCAGCTGACTACTATTTACACGGAGGACAAATGGCGGTCCCAGCTGTGTTACCTGTTGTGTTGGTTCTGTTTATTTACCTTCGGGATGCGCAGAGAAGAAATGCGGCAAACAGAAGACGCATTCGCCGTCTACTTTGTCTTTCAGTCTTGTCTCAGGTATGTTGATTTATTTAAATATTTGGATGTATTTTTTCTTCAATAGTTGGTGATTTATAACATTAACGTTAGCATTACCGCTAGCTTGACAAGGTAACATTACCGGTCATAGCCTCTGTGGGTAATTTCATCTTCCACTCAAAACGAAGTCCGCAACCAACCTCACTACATTTTGAGGGTTGATTTTAAGGGCAAAGTCACACTCCCACTTGCTCCCCTAGGTAATGGGACACCCTACCCCTACACATGAACGCGCAAAATCTAGGGTTAGGGGAAATTTTAGGGTTAGGGGGAGAAATGGGACAGGGCCTAAGGGTTCAGGGTCTTTGTCCAAGGACACTTGGACACATGGACATCTGTCCATCCAGACCTTGGACGTGAACCGCCAACCTCTGGGTCATTGGACGACCCATTCTACCAACTGAGCCACAGCTGAATACAGAGGTACCAGTGTTTATATGTGGTTTATTTGTCCCTTCACACACTTGTATAAACAGTCATTAACACGGGCATAATAAACCCTAAAAACAAGTCGAATATACATTTTAAATCAGTCACTTTTAGTCAAGGTCAGTTATACTTGTCACATGCACAGCACATACACAACACAGAAATGACAACCTTCCAAGAATCTGTTTATTTACAGCTACATGACAAAAACATTTAGCTTGTACTATTGAATGTTTTAATTGTATTCGTTAACTCAGTCACATCTGTACGTCCTCACTCATTCTTTAGTCGACCATAATGAAGACACATTCTTCTTCACTCACACGCACTAACTTAGGATGAGAACATGACTGTCAGCTGTGAGCAGGTATTTTTATACTAACCCTCTGCACAAACATGTAACGCAATGTCAGCTGTCAACGTCCCAAACCAAAGGGTGCTTCCTTTTGGGTAGATTTTCATTTTTTCACAGGTTTCGTGTTGGCTCACGCTGCTGTGAAAGTGGCTCAGACAAATTTTTGAAATCACTGTGGCTCAGATAAGTGACATGTAATTATGTGTGTGGTTCTGTGTCCAATCACCAAAGTGAAATGACTAGAAAATATTTGTCAGAGGTGAACCACAGGCACGTTTCTATTCCTCAGTCTGATGTGTGTCAACAGAGTCTTTCTGTTGGTTTTCACTCATGAAACATCTGAAGACCTTAAAGCTTCTTACGTCCATTGGTTCGTCTACCGAAATTCATTCTTTCCACAAGTGTTTTCATGATGTCAATTTTTCATGAATATTCTCATTTTACACTAAAAGGTCTGATTGGTTCCAAGGCCCCCAATACTACCCCTTAAACCCCCAATACTACCCCCTAAACCCCCAATACTACCCCCTAAACCCCAAATACTACCCCCTAAACCCCAAATACCCCAATACTACCCCCTAAACCCCAATACTACCCCCTAAACCCCAAATACTACCCCCTAAACCCCCAATACTACCCCCTAAACCCCAATACTACCCCCTAAACCCCAATACTACCCCCTAAACCCCCAATACTACCCCCTAAACCCCAAATACTACCCCCTAAACCCCCAATACTACCCCCTAAACCCCCAATACTGCCCCCTAAACCCCAAATACTACCCCCTAAACCCCCAATACTACCCCCTAAACCCCAAATACTACCCCCTAAACCCCAAATACCCCAATACTACCCCCTAAACCCCAATACTACCCCCTAAACCCCCAATACTACCCCTTAAACCCCCAATACTACCCCCTAAACCCCCAATACTACCCCCTAAACCCCAAATACTACCCCCTAAACCCCAAATACCCCAATACTACCCCCTAAACCCCAATACTACCCCCCCTAAACCCTCAGTATAAACATGTGTTTTCAGGTTTATAAACAGTATATTTTAGATGTAATGTATTAGTGTCAGTGGGTAAATGTGTCACTGACTGAACATTAAACATTAAACCATTAAATGAACCAGACATGTGGGTCATTTTCATACAGACATGTGGGTCATTTTTATACCAGACATGTGGGTCATTTTCATACCAGACATGTGGGTCATTTTTATCCCAGACATGTGGGTCATTTTCATACCAGACATGTGGGTCATTTTTATACCAGACATGTGGGTCATTTTCATACCAGACATGTGGGTCATTTTCATACCAGACATGTGGGTCATTTTCATACCAGACATGTGGGTCATTTTTTTATTCCAGACATGTGGGTCATTTTCATACCAGACATGTGGGTCATTTTAATACCAGACATGTGGGTCATTTTCATACCAGACATGTGGGTCATTTTTATACCAGACATGTGGGTCATTTTCATACCAGACATGTGGGTCATTTTTTTATTCCAGACATGTGGGTCATTTTCATACCAGACATGTGGGTCATTTTAATACCAGACATGTGGGTCATTTTCATACCAGACATGTGGGTCATTTTTATACCAGACATGTGGGTCATTTTCATACCAGACATGTGGGTCATTTTCATACCAGACATGTGGGTCATTTTCATACCAGACATGTGGGTCATTTTTATACCAGACATGTGGGTCATTTTCATACCAGACATGTGGGTCATTTTTATACCAGACATGTGGGTCATTTTCATACCAGACATGTGGGTCATTTTCATACCAGACATGTGGGTCATTTTCATACCAGACATGTGGGTCATTTTCATACCAGACATGTGGGTCATTTTTATCCCATTGGGTTCATTTTAATTCACTCTATAGACCATGGTCTATAGAGTGGCTCCAGTCACACACTTACACTAAAGACAGAATAATGTCAGAACACAGAGCATATAAAAGCTTTTAAAACACCTGTGGTTAAATACAGTGAGATGGAAACTCCTTAGAAACACAACACATGACTGTTTGTGTTTTTAAAGTGTTTTCATTGTCAATTTTTCACATGTGATTGACAGACAAAGTAAATGTGTGTCACTCTTCTGAGGTGACTTTGAACAATAAAGTGAAGACAAAAACATACATAAGTTAGTGACAATAACAACAGTCACTCAAGTCTACGTTCAGTTTATTTCGAGCAGACAAAATCATCAATAGATCAATGACTATGTTCAGTAAAACATCCTTCTTGGACTCGAAAAGGGGCGGGACCAAGTCAAACCTAAACTCCACCCACTTTCCTAGTGTGGCTGAACTAACAAGGTAGAACTGGTTAAGACAGGGGATCAATGAGTGTTAACTTCAAATGTTGGTTCGGGTTATTGAGTTTTTAAAACTGGAAACAGAACAGGACAGAAACTGGAATTCCCTGTGGAGGGAATGGCTATAGTTTTCCAGAATAGAATCATTCTTCCTGATGACATGTTCTTCATCCAGAACAGAACGATTCTGTTAAAACAGTCATGATGACTTTATAATCTGACATTGACTGTAAATGTTCTGCACTTATATACATACATTAACCTCACATTCACCCATTCACACACTTTACATTAACCTCACATTCACCCATTCACACACTTTACATTAACCTCACATTCACCCATTCTCACACTTTACATTAGCCTCACATTCACCCATTCACACACTTTACATTAGTATCACATTCACCCATTCACACACTTTACATGAGACTCACATTCACCCATTCACACACTTTACATTAACCTCACATTCAACCATTCACACACTTTCCATTAACCTCACATTCACACATTCACACACTTTATATTAGACTCTCATTCACCCATTCACACACTTTACATTAGGCTCATATTCACCCATTCACACCCTTTACATTAGGCTCACATTCACCCATTCACATCCTTTACATTAGGCTCACATTCAACCATTCACACCCTTTACATTACAATCTTATTCACCCATTCACACACTTTCCATTAGACTCACATTCACCCATTCACACACTTTCCATTAACCTCACATTCACACATTCACACACTTTACATTAGTATCACATTCACCCATTCACACACTTTCCATTAACCTCACATTCACCCATTCACACACTTTACATTAACCTCACATTTACCCATTCACACACTTTACATTAACCTTACATTCACCCATTCACACCCTTTACATGAGACTCGCATTCACCCATTCACACACTTTCCATTAACCTCACATTCACCCATTCACACCCTTTACATGAGACTCGCATTCACCCATTCACACACTTTACATTAACCTCACATTCACCCATTCACACACTTTCCATTAACCTCACATTCACACATTCACACACTTTATATTAGACTCTCATTCACCCATTCACACACTTTACATTAGGCTCATATTCACCCATTCACACCCTTTACATTAGGCTCACATTCACCCATTCACACCCTTTACATTAGGCTCACATTCACCCGTTCACACCTTTTACATTACACTCTTATTCACCCATTCACACACTTTCCATTAGACTCACATTCACCCATTCACACACTTTCCATTAACCTCACATTCACACATTCACACACTTTACATTAGTATCACATTCACCCATTCACACACTTTCCATTAACCTCACATTCACCCATTCACACACTTTACATTAACCTCACATTTACCCATTCACACACTTTCCATTAACCTCACATTCACCCATTCACACGCTTTACATGAGACTCGCATTCACCCATTCACACACTTTCCATTAGCCTCACATTCACCCATTCACACACTTTACATTAATCTCAATTTACCCATTCACACACTTTACATTAACCTCACATTTACCCATTCACACACTTTACATTAGTATCACATTCACCCATTCACACCCTTTACATTAGACTCTTATTCACCCATTCACACACTTTCCATTAAACTCACATTCACCCATTCACACACTTTCCATTAACCTCACATTCACCCATTCACACACTTTCCATTAACCTCACATTCACCCATTAACACACTTATCATTAACCTCACATTTACCCATTCACACACTTTACATTAGTATCACATTCAGCCATTTACACATTTTCTATTAACCTCACATCCACCCATTCACACACTTTACATGAGACTCACATTCACCCATTCACACACATTTTACATTAACCTCACATTCACCCATTCACACACTTTACATTAAACTCACATTCACCCAATCAGACAGTTTATATTAGACTCTTATTCACCCATTGACACACTTTACATTAGGCTCACATTCACCCATTCACACCCTTTACATTAGGCTCACATTCACCCATTCACACCCTTTATATTAGGCTCACATTCACCCATTCACACCCTTTACATTAGGCTCACATTCACCCATTCACACCCTTTACATTAGGCTCACATTCACCCATTCACACCCTTTATATTAGGCTCACATTCACCCATTCACACCCTTTACATTAGGATCACATTCACCCATTCACACCCTTTACATTAGACTCTTATTCACCCATTCACACACTTTCCATTAGACTCACATTCACCCATTCACACACTTTATATTAGACTCTTATTCACCCATTGACACACTTTACATTAGGCTCACATTCACCCATTCACACCCTTTACATTAGGCTCACATTCACCCATTCACACCCTTTATATTAGGCTCACATTCACCCATTCACACCCTTTACATTAGGCTCACATTCACCCATTCACACCCTTTACATTAGGCTCACATTCACCCATTCACACCCTTTATATTAGGCTCACATTCACCCATTCACACCCTTTACATTAGGATCACATTCACCCATTCACACCCTTTACATTAGACTCTTATTCACCCATTCACACACTTTCCATTAGACTCACATTCACCCATTCACACACTTTATATTAGACTCTTATTCACCCATTGACACACTTTACATTAGGCTCACATTCACCCATTCACACACTTTCCATTAGACTCACATTCACCCATTCACACACTTTATATTAGACTCTTATTCACCCATTGACACACTTTACATTAGGCTCACATTCACCCATTCACACCCTTTACATTAGGCTCACATTCACCCATTCACACCCTTTATATTAGGCTCACATTCACCCATTCACACCCTTTACATTAGGCTCACATTCACCCATTCACACCCTTTACATTAGGCTCACATTCACCCATTCACACCCTTTATATTAGGCTCACATTCACCCATTCACACCCTTTACATTAGGATCACATTCACCCATTCACACCCTTTACATTAGACTCTTATTCACCCATTCACACACTTTCCATTAGACTCACATTCACCCATTCACACACTTTATATTAGACTCTTATTCACCCATTGACACACTTTACATTAGGCTCACATTCACCCATTCACACACTTTCCATTAGACTCACATTCACCCATTCACACACTTTATATTAGACTCTTATTCACCCATTGACACACTTTACATTAGGCTCACATTCACCCATTCACACCCTTTACATTAGGCTCACATTCACCCATTCACACCCTTTATATTAGGCTCACATTCACCCATTCACACCCTTTACATTAGGATCACATTCACCCATTCACACCCTTTACATTAGACTCACATTCACCCATTCACACACTTTATATTAGACTCTTATTCACCCATTGACACACTTTACATTAGGCTCACATTCACCCATTCACACACTTTCCATTAGACTCACATTCACCCATTCACACACTTTATATTAGACTCTTATTCACCCATTGACACACTTTACATTAGGCTCACATTCACCCATTCACACACTTTCCATTAGACTCACATTCACCCATTCACACACTTTATATTAGATTCTTATTCACCCATTGACACACTTTACATTAGGCTCACATTCACCCATTCACACCCTTTACATTAGGCTCACATTCACCCATTCACACCCTTTATATTAGGCTCACATTCACCCATTCACACCCTTTACATTAGGATCACATTCACCCATTCACACCCTTTACATTAGACTCACATTCACCCATTCACACACTTTATATTAGACTCTTATTCACCCATTGACACACTTTACATTAGGCTCACATTCACCCATTCACACCCTTTACATTAGTCTCACATTCACCCTTTCATACACTTAACATGTGGACAGCCATAGCTAGGAAGTTTCAACCCTTCAGTCATT
>CM035798.1:5355867-5375867 GCA_020466265.1 Siphamia tubifer | reverse complement strand
AGTCCACTTTGTTTTCCAGTGAGCGTACGTTGGCGAGCAGGACTTATGGAAGCGGTGGTCGGTTAGCTCTTAGCTTAGCTGTAAATCTACCGTGAAAGCAGCACTTCTGCCTCCTCCCGCACCACCTCGGACATCTCTGAAGGTGGCCTCTGTGGGTGAGGACTCCGCTGAAGGGCGCTGGAGCAGACTTGAGGGACGGTCCACGTCTCCGGGCTTTCCATGTGCGAATGGGTGAATGTGAGGCTAATGTAAAGTGCTTTGAGCACCGTGAAGGTGGAACACAAATATAGAAGTCAAACATGGGCAAACCATTCCAAAAAGCTGGTGTGGCTGCAGGTTTTTGTTCCAACAGCAGCAGCACACCAGTCTGGATTCAAATAATCAACTGATCTCAGTCTTAAGAGAGTCGATTGGTTAAACTGTCAACTCTTGGCTGGTTGGAACAAAAACATGCAACCACACCAGCCATAGTTTACCCATGTTTGATATCAGTACAGAACATTTACCATTTAAGTTAAGGTAAAGGCAAATGTATTTGTATAGAACATTTCATGTACAGGACAACTCAAGGTGCTTTACACAAAAACAGAAACAGAATAAAATTAAAATAATAAAGATGCATTAAAAGACAATTAAAATCAAGACATAAAAACATTTAAAGCAAATAATAATTTAAGTAAAAGCTCCAGTGAACAATAATGTTTTCATCTGATTTAAATGAACTGACAGTTGTTCTCAGACCTCAGGTATTAACACTAGTTAACACTAGTTAACACTAGTTAACAGTTGTTCTCAGACCTCAGGTATTAACACTAGTTAACACTAGTTAACAGTTGTTCTCAGACCTCAGGTATTAACACTAGTTAACACTAGTTAACACTAGTTAACAGTTGTTCTCAGACCTCAGGTATTAACACTAGTTAACACTAGTTAACAGTTGTTCTCAGACCTCAGGTATTAACACTAGTTAACACTAGTTAACACTAGTTAACAGTTGTTCTCAGACCTCAGGTATTAACACTAGTTAACACTAGTTAACAGTTGTTCTCAGACCTCAGGTATTAACACTAGTTAACACTAGTTAACACTAGTTAACAGTTGTTCTCAGACCTCAGGTATTAACACTAGTTAACAGTAGTTAACACTAGTTAACAGTTGTTCTCAGACCTCAGGTATTAACACTAGTTAACACTAGTTAACACTAGTTAACAGTTGTTCTCAGACCTCAGGTATTAACACTAGTTAACACTAGTTAACAGTTGTTCTCAGACCTCAGGTATTAACACTAGTTAACACTAGTTAACAGTTGTTCTCAGACCTCAGGTATTAACACTAGTTAACACTAGTTAACACTAGTTAACAGTTGTTCTCAGACCTCAGGTATTAACACTAGTTAACAGTAGTTAACACTAGTTAACAGTTGTTCTCAGACCTCAGGTATTAACACTAGTTAACACTAGTTAACACTAGTTAACACTAGTTAACAGTTGTTCTCAGACCTCAGGTATTAACACTAGTTAACAGTAGTTAACACTAGCTAACAGTTGTTCTCAGACCTCAGGTATTAACACTAGTTAACAGTAGTTAACACTAGTTAACAGTTGTTCTCAGACCTCAGGTATTAACACTAGTTAACACTAGTTAACAGTAGTTAACACTAGTTAACACTTGTTCTCAGACATCAGGTATTAACACTAGTTAACAGTAGTTAACAGTAGTTAACAGTTGTTCTCAGACCTCAGGTATTAACACTAGCTAACAGTAGTTAACAGTAGTTAACACTAGTTAACAGTTGTTGTCAGACCTCAGGTATTAACACTAGTTAACACTAGTTAACACTAGTTAACAGTTGTTCTCAGACCTCAGGTATTAACACTAGTTAACAGTAGTTAACACTAGTTAACAGTTGTTCTCAGACCTCAGGTATTAACACTAGTTAACAGTAGTTAACACTAGTTAACAGTTGTTCTCAGACCTCAGGTATTAACACTAGTTAACAGTAGTTAACACTAGTTAACAGTTGTTCTCAGACCTCAGGTATTAACACTAGTTAACAGTAGTTAACACTAGTTAACAGTTGTTCTCAGACCTCAGGTATTAACACTAGTTAACAGTAGTTAACACTAGTTAACAGTTGTTCTCAGACCTCAGGTATTAACACTAGTTAACAGTAGTTAACACTAGTTAACAGTTGTTGTCAGACCTCAGGTATCCAGGTAGTTTGTTCCACAGTTGAGGAGCAGAGTAACAGAATGATGCTTCACTTTGTTTCGTTCTTATCTTTGGAACACACAGTAAACATGTTCCTGATGACCTATGACCTCAGGGCTCTGGATGCTTCATAGGGAACCAGTAGGTCTAGGATGTATTTGGGTCCAAGGCCGTTTAGTGCTTTATAGACCAGGAGTAAGATTTAGAACTGTGACCTTTGACCCACAGGAAGAACATGTAAGGATTTGAGGATGGGTGTGATGTGGTCCAGTTTCCTGGTACTGGGGTGTGATGTGGTCCAGTTTCCTGGTACTGGGGTGTGATGTGGTCCAGTTTCCTGGTACTGGGGTGTGATGTGGTCCAGTTTCCTGGTACTGGGTGTGATGTGGTCCAGTTTCCTGGTACTGGGGTGTGATGTGGTCCAGTTTCCTGGTACTGGGGTGTGATGTGGTCCAGTTTCCTGGTACTGGTCAGGACTCTGGCAGCAGTGTTTTGGATCAGCTGTAGCTGCCTGATTGATTTTTTGTTTAGACCAGTGAAGACACCATTACAATAATCTAACTTACTGAAAATGAATGAATGAGTTTTTCTGTGTCTGGTTTGGACAGAAGACCCTTGATTTTAGCGAATGTTCTTTAGGTGGTAATAGACAGATTTGGTAATGGATTTTAAATGTTTGTTAAATTTCAGGTCAGAGTCAATAATTACACCCAGATTTCTGTCTTGGTTTGTGGGGTTTAGTGACATGGACTCAAGGTGAGCACTGACCTTTGACCTTTCTTTTTTGGGGCCAAACACAATCACTTCTGTTTTGTCTGGATTAAGCTGGAGGAAGTTCTGGAACATCCACTCAGTGATTTGATGAAAACATTTACTCAGTGTCAGTAAAGGACTGTAATCGAGTGATGACACGGAAATATAAAGTTGTGTGTCATCTGCGTATGTGTGGTTAGAAATGTTGAAATGCTCTATGATCTGAGCCAGGGGCAGCATATACATGTGGAACAGAAGAGGTCCCAAAATTGACCCTTGGGGAACCCCACACAACATCTTTGTACTCACTGACCTGTGATTACCAACTGAAACGAAGTAGTTCCTATTTTGTAAATAAGATTTGAACCAGTTTAACACAGTGCCCGTAAGCCCCACCCACTTTTCCAGTCTGTCAAGAAGTAAGTCGTGGTCAACTGTATCAAATGTGGCACTGAGGTCCAATAGTACCACTGAGGTCCAATAGTACCACTGAGGTCCAATAGTACTAGGACAGAGGTTCTGGATGAATCATTATTCAGATGAATGTCATTTAACCCTTTGATCAGTGCAGTCTCAGTGCTGTGTTTGTGCTCGGAATCCAGACTGAAAGTCACGATAAAGACTGTTTTACACCAAGAAGACATGAATGTGCTGAAAAACAACTGGTGTGTTTGATATGGGTCTGTAGTTACTATTACTGAAGCATCCCCATATGGGCCTGTAGTTACTATTACTGAAACATCCCCATATGGGCCTGTAGTTACCTATTACTGAAGCATCCCCCAGGCATGAAAATGGCTCAGGGGTCAAAAAGGTGACAGAAGTGCGTGAGCGCAGCTCGGCGCGGCGGCGGCGAGGGGGGGGGGGGGTAGTGCGTGTACACTATGAAGAAAAATATTCAGCGCTTTGTCCACCAACACTCTGTTTCAGTCTTCTGTAGGAGGCACTACAAAACACGCAGCTCTCTCAGACACAAACACAATGACCTCATATGCATGTTGTAATGGCCATTTTATTAAAAAATGAATGAATTCAAATGAATAATGTCTGACCAATTAGGTAGTGGAATGACACAAGGCTAAGTCATCATCCTCTCATCACTCATCATTATGCCTGAACCATAATCAACACAACATACCACAAGGTCAACACTGTGTTAGTAAAACATGCTGTTGACAACAACAATATAATTTAAAGATAAAAACCCCAACGTCCAAGTCCAATTAATCATTTCTTTTTCCTTTTTGTCTGGGCCACCAGTGTCACCAAGGCCCTTTTGCGTTGAGTTGCTGCATGCCTCAGCCTCGCCTGCTTTTCAGTTTCTGCAGCCTCTTTCTTGACCTGCTGAGCACTCCCCAGTTTTTTTTAAACCAAATCTTCTCTGCTGCACCTCTCTGTCCACTGTTTTTGTTTTCACTTTCTGCCTGTAGGTTGCTGCTGCATAGCTTCCTGTCCACCTCTCCAAATTTGACATCTTTCCTCAATTTTTTTGAAAATATCCCCTATATGAAAGGAAAGCTCGTGTCCCTTCACTGTTACTTTTCCCTCCATCTTCAGTCAGGACCATTTCCAGGAGCATTTCATTCCTGCATCTACCTGCTTCACTAATGCAGCATCCTCCTCACCTAACACACTCATTCTGCAATACACAACATCAGAGGCGAAAAGGAGTGTAATAAAATACCAATTATTACGTGTTTTTATTTAGTCACAAAAGGCTTCAATCATGTATACCAATTTAACAAGTTCTAGTACGTTTACAACCTGCTCAGTAGACCCTCACACGACTACTATACACATGTCCCAAAAACCAATTACAGAGGTATTGTAAAGAAACATTTGGTTCTTTTTATGTCACTGTTAACTTCACAAGTTTGGTGCTACCTTGGGATAATACTACAGATACCGTCTAATAAATACATGTCAATGAGCTAATACCTAGTTAATGGGAGCTCATTTTTCACCTCAGCTCTGGTAGTGTTCAACTAAATTGCTGTAGCAGTGTAGCACAGAGTCCTGCACGGTTCTGATTTTGACAAACTGCAACCGCCCGTACCCGTCATGTTCAAACCCGTGTCCGACCCGTTTTCCGACGAAAAAAAAGTACAAATCCGCACCCGAACGACCCGCTATAAATCAACCCGATATCCGACCCGAACCCGGAAGAAAATGTCATCTTAAATACAAAATGTATTACCACGAATATAGTGAACAGTGACATAGCCAAGGCAGAGCCAAATAAAAATGTTGTTAAACAGGAGCAGACAAATAATAAATTCAAAAACTATTTTATACGTGAGCTCAAGCACGCGCGCGCGCGCACACACACACACACACACACACGCACACACACACACACTGAAAAACGCATCAAGAAGGAAGCCGACAGGAGGCAGCTATTCAAGTCCAAACTAAAGAACAGTTTTTAGCCTATGAACCGCAAATTAGACCCGCGATCACCCACGTCCGACCCGAACCCGTGCAGGACTCTGGTGTAGCAGCCTAGCACAGATATAAATACGAAAAATGAAAACATGAAAAAGACCGAAACCATTATTCACCTGACCTAATTCAATCCGGCAGCAAAATGTAGATGTTGTTCGCTTGTCGCTGACCGCTTTTCCTGATAGTTCTTCTAGCAGAGACGTAAGTTAGCAAGTAATGTTAAGTAGTTAGGGTGACTCTTCAAATGCTCGCGCTCACGCAGAGACCGTGAAGTGCGCTAGGATTGGAGAGGCAGCCTGTCAGTCAAACTAGCTGCCCTGCCTACGTTCCGCAGATAGGTTTTTGGCAGCAAAACAGTCAGGGGGATTTGTGGATCGCTGTCCAAGTTAAATTTTAAAGTGTTTTCATTTTGCACAGTAAAGTCAATCATATCATATGATTAAATAAATAAATAATTCGACCGACCAGACCCCCCCCCCCCCCCCCCAAAAAAAACTCCTCTGATCTACACGATTCACGTGGGTCACCCTTTTTTACTTCAAAACGGCGAATTTCGCCGAAAGGTGAGAGATTTTCATGCCTGATCCCCATATGGGCCTGTAGTTACCTATTACTGAAGCATCCCCATATGGGCCTGTAGTTACTATTACTAAAGCATCCCCATATGGGCCTGTAGTTACTATTACTGAACCATCCCCATATGGGCCTGTAGTTACCTATTACTGAAGCATCCCCATATGGGCCTGTAGTTACCTATTACTGAAGCATCCCCATATGGGCCTGTAGTTACCTATTACTGAAGCATCCCCATATGGGCCTGTAGTTACTATTACTAAAGCATCCCATTATGGGCCTGTAGTTACCTATTACTGAAGCATCCCCATATGGGCCTGTAGTTACCTATTACTGAAGCATCCCCATATGGGCCTGTAGTTACCTATTACTGAAGCATCCCCATATGGGCTTGTAGTTACTATTACTAAAGCATCCCATTATGGGCCTGTAGTTACCTATTACTGAAGCATCCCCATATGGGCCTGTAGTTACCTATTACTGAAGCATCCCCATATGGGCCTGTAGTTACCTATTACTGAAGCATCCCCATATGGGCCTGTAATTACCTATTACTGAAGCATCCCCATATGGGCCTGTAGTTACCTATTACTGAAGCATCCCAATATGGGCCTGTAGTTACTATTACTAAAGCATCCCCATATGGGCCTGTAGTTACCTATTACTGAAGCATCCCCATATGGGCCTGTAGTTACCTATTACTGAAGCATCCCCATATGGGCCTGTAATTACCTATTACTGAAGCATCCTCATATGGGCCTGTAGTTACCTATTACTGAAGCATCCCCATATGGGCCTGTAGTTACCTATTACTGAAGCATCCCCATATGGGCCTGTAGTTACTATTACTGAACCATCCCCATATGGGCCTGTAGTTACTATTACTAAAGCATCCCCATATGGGCCTGTAGTTACCTATTACTGAAGCATCCCCATATGGGCCTGTAGTTACCTATTACTGAAGCATCCCCATATGGGCCTGTAGTTACCTATTACTGAAGCATCCCAATATGGGCCTGTAGTTACCTATTACTGAAGCATCCCCATATGGGCCTGTAGTTACCTATTACTGAAGCATCCCCATATGGGCCTGTAGTTACCTATTACTGAAGCATCCCAATATGGGCCTGTAGTTACCTATTACTGAAGCATCCCCATATGGGCCTGTAGTTACCTATTACTGAAGCATCCCCATATGGGCCTGTAGTTACTATTACTGAAGCATCCCCATATGGGCCTGTAGTTACTATTACTAAAGCATCCCCATATGGGCCTGTAGTTACCTATTACTGAAGCATCCCCATATGGGCCTGTAGTTACTATTACTGAAGCATCCCCATATGGGCCTGTAGTTACTATTACTGAAGCATCCCCATATGGGCCTGTAGTTACTATTACTGAAGCATCCCCATATGGGCCTGTAGTTACCTATTACTGAAGCATCCCCATATGGGCCTGTAGTTACTATTACTGAAGCATCCCCATATGGGCCTGTAGTTACTATTACTGAAGCATCCCCATATGGGCCTGTAGTTACTATTACTGAAGCATCCCCATATGGGCCTGTAGTTACTATTACTGAAGCATCCCCATATGGGCCTGTAGTTACTATTACTGAAGCATCCCCATATGGGCCTGTAGTTACTATTACTGAAGCATCCCCATATGGGCCTGTAGTTACCTATTACTGAAGCATCCCCATATGGGCCTGTAGTTACTATTACTGAAGCATCCCCATATGGGCCTGTAGTTACTATTACTGAAGCATCCCCATATGGGCCTGTAGTTACCTATTACTGAAGCATCCCCATATGGGCCTGTAGTTACTATTACTGAAGCATCCCCATATGGGCCTGTAGTTACTATTACTGAAGCATCCCCATATGGGCCTGTAGTTACTATTACTGAAGCATCCCCATATGGGCCTGTAGTTACCTATTACTGAAGCATCCCCATATGGGCCTGTAGTTACTATTACTGAAGCATCCCCATATGGGCCTGTAGTTACTATTACTGAAGCATCCCCATATGGGCCTGTAGTTACTATTACTGAAGCATCCCCATATGGGCCTGTAGTTACCTATTACTGAAGCATCCCCATATGGGCCTGTAGTTACTATTACTGAAGCATCCCCATATGGGCCTGTAGTTACTATTACTGAAGCATCCCCATATGGGCCTGTAGTTACTATTACTGAAGCATCCCCATATGGGCCTGTAGTTACCTATTACTGAAGCATCCCCATATGGGCCTGTAGTTACTATTACTGAAGCATCCCCATATGGGCCTGTAGTTACTATTACTGAAGCATCCCCATATGGGCCTGTAGTTACCTATTACTGAAGCATCCCCATATGGGCCTGTAGTTACCTATTACTGAAGCATCCCCATATGGGCCTGTAGTTACCTATTACTGAAGCATCCCCATATGGGCCTGTAGTTACTATTACTTTCGTTCTGCTCGTCTGCACAGCCTTTTTTTTAGCTTCATTGAAGCAGGTTGGCCTCGGTTTTCGTGAAAGGACTTTGGTCTTTATTGGGGCGATGGAATCAATGACTGTTTGAACTTTGGAGCTAAAACTATTTCCTAGTGCAGGGGTCTGCAACCCTGGTCCTAGAGAGCCGCTATCCTGCATGTTTTAGATGTTTCCTTCTTCCAACACACCTGATTCAGATGATCAGCCTATCATCAAGCTGTGTGGAAGACTGATAATGTCTGTCAGGTGTGCAGACATTATCACTGTCTGCACACAGACAGTGATAATGTCTGTGTGCAGACAGTGCACACAGACATTGTGTGCACTGTCTGCACACAATGTGCAGACAGTGCACATTGTGTGCACTGTCACACCTCCTCCTTTCTTGTTAATGTGGGTTCACTAATGAAAGTGTAGTTGGGGGGGGGGGGGGTGATTCAATAAGAACTGTACACTATTATCTGGTCCCAGACATGTGTCATTTAAAAACATTAAATCAAGGTTATGGTTTTCAATAAAATCATTGATTAGGAAGGATTTACCTATCAAAGATCTAATATTTAAGAGCTAAATGTAACATGCTAACATCCATATTTTTCCCAGGTTGTGGTGTAGACTGTGGCTGACATGGAATGTAGATTAGATTTGTCATTAACATATTTCTTTCTTTGTTTTTCCTGATGCTAATCAAAACAGGAATATCAGGTCTTAAAACTGACTTTGGTTTTTGTTTAGTCACCTTTCCCCTATGTGTAGGTTCCTGGTCTGTACTAGGTACACAAATAGTGGTGGTTTCAGCCCAGGTTGTACATGTGTTAAACGTCCGACTGAGGAAACAAAAGGAGGAAGGAGTTCAGGGCTGATTGACTCATCTCTGGTGGAACTAGTAGATTTGGATTTGGTGTGACCTGAATATTTACCTTCGTTTGTAGATATGAGGGGGAGGTGGAGGGGTGGTCTGAGTGCAGGTTGGGGGCAGGGGTGACCGGGGTGCGGGATGATGTAACGAAGGGAGATCTTCTCTGACGGAGGTGGCTGGCTGTGGTGTTATCTGTTGTTTTAGTCTCTCTTGTCTGGAACAATAATCCAGCACTTGGTGAAAATTAGGCCAACACTAAAGGAACACTTGGCCAACATTAGGAAAACACTAAGGGGACACTAGGCCAACACTAGGGGAACACTTGGCCAACACTAGGCAAACAATAGGCCAACATTAGACCAACACTTAGGGAACACAAGGCCAACATTAGACCAACACTCAGGGAACACAAGGCCAACATTAGGCCAACACTAAGGGAACACAAGGGCAAAAATAGGTCAATACTAGGCAAACACTAGTCCAACATTATGCCAACACTAAGGGAGCACTAGCCCAACACTAGGGGAACATTTGGCCAACAATAGGCAAACACTAGGTCAACATTAGGCCAATACAAAGGGAACACTAGGCCAACAATAGGGGAACACTAGGCTAACACTAGTTCAGCATTAAGGGGACACTCGACCAACATTATGTCAACACTAAGGGAACACTACACTAAGGCCCTGTCCCATTTCTCCCCCTAACCCTAAAATTTCCCCTAACCCTAGATTTTGCGCGTTCATGTGTAGGGGTAGGGTGTCCCATTACCTAGGGGAGTAAGTGGGAGTGCGATTTTGCCCTTAAAATCAACCCTCAAAATGTAGTGAGGTTGGTTGCGGACTTCGTTTTGAGTGGAAGATGAAATTACCCATGATGCACTGCGAACTCAGCGAGCCGACTGATTTCTGACAACAAAAATGGCGGCCGCAGCTGGAGGAACTGGACCGGTAATGTTACCTTGTCAAGCTAGCGGTAATGCTAACGTTAATGTTATAAATCGCCAACTATTGAAGAAAAAATACATCCAAATATTTAAATAAATCAACATACCTGAGACAAGACTGAAAGACAAAGTAGACGGCGAATGCGTCTTCTGTTTGCCGCATTTCTTCTCTGCGCATCCCGAAGGTAAATAAACAGAACCAACACAACAGGTAACACAGCTGGGACCGCCATTTGTCCTCCGTGTAAATAGTAGTCAGCTGCTGTCAGTCTCGCGGAGGGGTGGTTTCATATTTGGCGGGGTAGACTTGTCAGCGTGTGACGTCAGCACGTTTGTTACGTTCACTTGGCGAGTGGTGTCCCATTTTCAGGGGGAATTATTTCCCCTTGATGAGTGGAATTTACTTTTTAGGGGCACTTAAAACCAAGTGGAAGTTTTAAGGGGGACAAATGGGACGGGGCCTAACACTAGGCCAACGCAAGGGAAACACTAGGCCAATAATTAGCCAACAATAGGTGAACATTTGGCCAACACTAAGGGAAGACTGGCCCAACACTACGCCAACGCTAGACCAACACTAGGCCAACATTTGGCCAACACTAGGGGAAAACTAGGCCAATAATATGCCAACACTAGGGAAACACTACACCAACACTAGGCCAACACAAGGGGAACACTAAGGGAAGCCTGGCCAACACTACGCTAACATTAGACCAACATTAGACCAACAGTAAGAGAACATTAGGCCAATATTAGGCCATCACCAAGAGAACACTAGACCAACATTAGGCCAACACTAAGGGAACACTAAGCCAACACTTGGTGAACACATGGCCAACACTAGGCCAACACTAGACCAACACGAGGCCAACACGAGACAAACCTAGGCCAACACTAAGCAAACCACTAGTCCAACACTAAGCAAACACTAGGCCAACATTAGGCCAATACTAAGGGCACACTAGACCAACAATAGGGGAACACTAGGCCAACACTAGGTGAAAACTAGGCCAACACTAGGCCAACAATAGGCGAACATTCGGCCAACACTAAGGGAAGACTGGCCCAATACTACGCCAACGCTAGACCAACAGTAGACCAACATTTGTCCATCACTAAGAGAACACTAGTCCAACATTAGACCAACACTAGGCCAAACCTAGGTCAACACTAGACCAACACTAGGCCATCACTAGTCTAACACTAGTCAAACACTAGGCCAACATTAGGCCAATACTAAGGGAACACTAGGCCAACACTAGTTCAGTGCTAAGGGGACACTCGACCAACACTAGGCCAATATATTGCATTTTATATACAAAATGGTAGCACGCAGAGACGCAGTGGCTCAGTGCTCTCCTGTATTGTATATTGTATGGTTGTGTATGTGTGTGATAGTGTTCGGAGAGATTGGTGAAACAGAGTCCGGCGGGGCTAGCAAGCTCTATAGCCGGCAACAACTCCTGGACTTAGGATTACGCGGCCAGTGGAGTGGTTTGGCCGAGTTTCCTCGCTTCCATGACATCCCGGAAGACATTGTGAGACCGGAGGATCCGCAAGGGTTTGTCATCCCTGCGGTACAGAGGCACAGGCAGTGCAGAGAGAGGAAACAGAAGCGGGGCGACAGAGCGGGGGTGCTGGTGAGGCTACGGAAGCAGCAGGACAGACCGCCGCTTCCCAGCATTTTCCTGGCCAATGTAAGATCCATAATGAATAAAATGGATGAGCTGAGACTGCAAGTGGTCACAAACAATCTGCTGAAGGACTGTTGCATCCTGCTCCTTACGGAGACCTGGCTCCACTCATCCATCCCAGATACAGTGGTGGAGCTGGCGGGATGCACAGTTCACTGGTACGACAGGACAAGGGCCTCCGGTAAGAACAGAGGAGGGGGTGTGTGCATGTACGTCAACAACAGCTGGTGCACTAATTCTGAGACTGTGAGCAGCCAACCTGGAGTACATGACGGTTAAGTGCCGACCCATATATCTTTATTCACCGCTGTCATGATCACTGCTGTGTATATTCCACCTGATGCTAATGTTAATTCGGCCCTTGGACTATTACATGAAAGAATTAGTATTCAGCAAAACAAGTATCCTGAGGCTGTGAACATCATAGCAGGTGATTTTAACCATGTGGAGTTGAAGGCTGTGCTCCCCCAGTTCCATCAGCATGTGAGGTGTGCTACAAGGGGAAGCAATACACTGGAAAGGGTATAATCAAATGTCAAACAGGGGTTCAGGGCTAAGCAGCTACCACATCTGGGCCAGTCAGACCACATGTCCCTGCTCCTCATACCAGCATACACCCCCCTCAGGAAAGGTTCCCCACCCAAATCCAAAACAGTTCAGACCTGGCCTGCTAATGCCTCCCAACAGCTACAGGACTGTTTTGAAAAAACGGACTGGGATGTCTTTGAACACCATGACCTGCAGCAGCACACCACAGCTGTCCTGGGCTACATCAGGTTCTGCACAGACCTGGTCACTGTGGAGAAGCACAAGCCTTGGATGACCAGGGGAGTGCAGAACCTTCTCCGGGGGAGGAACACAGCCTTCAGGTTGGGTGACAAGACACAGTACAGGGCCGCCAGAGCCAAACTGAAGAGAAGGATCAGGGAGGCTAAGGCAACATACAGGAAGGGGATCGAGGACTGCTTCCATAGCAATGATTCCAGGGAGGTGTGGCGGGGCGTCCAGCACATCACCAACTACAGACCTAGCAGCCGGACAGCAGAGCACGGGGGCGCCTCATTAGCAGAGGAGCTCAACACCTTCTTTGCCCGTTTTGAGGTGCAGCCACCAGCAATGGGTGTCCTACAACACCTGGCCCACAGCAGTCCCGCCCTGATGCTGGAGTAGCAGCAGGTCAGACGGGTGCTGAGGGTGGTGAACCCGAGGAAGGCTACGGGCCCTGATGGCATCACTGGACAGGTGTTGAGGGATTGTGCGGATGAACTGGCTGGGGTCTTCACCACCATCTTTAACCGGTCCCTAAGCCAGGCGACGGCCCCCCCTTGCCGAAAGTCCTCCACCATTGTCCCCCTCCCGAAGAAGAACACCATCAGTGGCCTGAATGACTACCCCCCGGTGGCACTGACACCCATAGTCATGAAGTGCTTTGAAAAACTGGTTTGGGCACACATCTCTTCCTGCCTTCCTCCCGGGTTTGACCCCCACCAGTTTGCCTATCGGGATAACAGGTCCACGGAGGACACTGTGGCTGTAGGTCTCCATTCTGCTTTGTCACATCTGGAGCAGCAGGGGAGCTATACCCGGCTACTCTTTGTGGACTTCAACTCGCCTTTTAATACTCTCCTCCCTGGCAGACTGGTGACCAAACTGTTAGACCTGAGGGTCCCTCACTCCACCTGCCTCTGAATTTTAAACTTTTTGACAGACCGCTCCCAGAGGGTAAAAGTAGGCCCCCACTTTTCCTCAGCAATCAGCCTCAGCACCGCCTCCCCCCAGGGCTGCATGCCGAGCCCACTACTGTTCACCTTATACACTCATGACTGTGTCCCCCTCCACCACAGCAACAGCATTATTAAATTTGCAGATGACACCACTGTGGCGGGGCTCATCTCGGGGGGGGGGGGGGGGGGGAGACAGCATATAGGGGTGAGGTGGAGCGGCTGTGTATATGGTGTCAACAAAACAACCTGATCCTCAACACAGCCAACACCAAGGAGATAGTTGTGGATTACAGGAGGAAGAAGACTGACATCCAACCACTGTTCATCTGTGGCGACTTGGTGGAGAAGTTCCTGGGAGTGCGCATCACAAACAATCTGAGCTGGAGCACCAACACAGTGACCACTGTGAAGAAGGCTCAGCAGAGGCTGCACTTCTTGAGGGTCCTAAGGAACAACAATCTGCCGCAGAGGCTGCTGGTGGCTTTCTACTACTGTTCCATCGAGAGCATCCTGTCGTACTGTCTGTGTGTGTGGTTCACCAGCTGCACAACAGCCGACAGGAAGGCTCTCCAAAGGGTCATAAACACCGCCCAGAGAGTCACCGGTTGTCCTCTGCCTTCCCTCAATGAATTGTATGCCCCTCCCACCATGCACATCACCTGTTTGAACGTCTGCCATCAGGCAGACGTTACAGAGCCTTAAAAACAACATTCGTGTACTGAACTCGGTACATGAATGATTTTAATGTGTGTTTTTAGGATTATAGGACTTTTATGGTTTTAAATGTTGTGTTGTGAATTTACAGTATGTTATTTATCGATATGCACTTTGGGGGCTGCACTTTTCAATTTTGTTGTTCTGTGAACAGTGACAATAAAGACAATATCAATATCACAAGGAGAATACTAGGCCAACAATAGGTGAACATTAGGCCTACACTAGGCAAACACTCGGCAAACATTAGGGAAACACTAAGGGGACACTAGGCCATCACTAGGCAAACACTAGGCCAACATTAGGCCAACACTGGGGGAACACTAGGCCAACATTAGGCCAACACTAAGGGAACACTAGGCCAACACCAGGCCAACAATAGGTCAACACGAGGCCAACATTAGGTCAACACTAGGGAAACACTAGGCACACATTTGGCCAACACTAAGTGAACACTACACTAACACTAGGCCAACACAAAGGGAACACTAAGAGTAGACTGGGCCAACACTATGCCAACACTAGACCAACATTAGGCCAACAGTAACGCTGTTTTCACACCTTTTAGTTCAGTAGACTGGTTCGTTTGGGCCCAAAAGTTGCTACAATGTTGCAGTTCTCAACTGGTTCGGTTCACATTCACACCAGTGTTTTTTTGCAAACGGACCAACACTCTCTTTTTATCACTGCTTTTTTGCAGCAAGTACAATTACTGCTGTTGTTCCAGCATGAAGCTCGCATCCGGCACGACAACACTATGTGTTTGAAGACGTGTTGCGAGACATTATCGCAGAAAGCAGACTATGCTCCTAAACCTGAACCAACTTTTTCTTCGAACACATTACGGAAGCTTCCGTAGATCAAAAAGACTGCTCCATAAAAGAGATGGGCCGAATCGAGGCCGGTCAGTGTTCTCACCAGCAGCGAACCGCTCCAGAGTCCACTTGGAACCGGACCGAGACCACCTCGAAAAGGAGGTCTCAGTACGGTACTTTAGTGGGGACCAAAATAAACTGGTCCACTTTCACACCAGCCCAAACAAACCGGACCTGCAGGTGTTCCGAACTCTAGTCCGCTTTAAGTGAACCAAATGGTGGTGTGAAAGCACCCTGAGAGAACACTAGGCCAACATTAGGCCATCATCAAGAGAACACTAGACCAACATTAGGCCAACACTAAGGGAACACTAAGCCAACACTAGGTGAACACATGGCCAACACTAGACAAACATGAGGCCAAACCTAGGCCAAACCTAGGCCAATAATAGGACAACACTAGACCATCACTAGGGTAACACTAGGCCAACACTACGCAAACACTAGACGAACATTAGGCGAACATTAGGCCAATACTAAGGGAACACTAGGCCAACAATCGGGGAACAGTAGGCCAACACTAGTTCAGCACTAAGGGGAGACTCGGCCAACATTAGGCCAACACTAAGGGAACACTAGGCCAACACTAGGTGAAAACTAGGCCAACACTAAAGGAACACTCCGCCAACACTAGGTCAACACTAGACCAATACTAGGCTAACACTAAGCCAACACTAGACCAACACTAGGCAAACACTAGGCCAATACTAAGGAAACACTAGGCAAACACTAGGTCAACATTAGTCCAACAATAATGGAACACTAGGCCAACACTAGGCCAACAATAGACCAACACTAAGGGAACAGTAGGCCAACACTAAGGGAATACTAGGCCAACACTAAGGGAACAGTACGCTAAAACTAGGTCAATAATAGGCCAACATTAGGCCAACGTTAGACCAACACTAAGGGAACACTAAGCCAAAACTAGGGGAACATAAGAGCCAACGCTAGGGGAACACTAAACCAACACCAGACCAACATTAAGGGAATGCTAGGCCAACACAAGGCCAATACAAATGGAACACTAGGCAAACACTAGGCCAACATTAGTCCATCACAAGGACAACACTTGGCCAACACTAAGGGAACAGTAGGCCAACACTAGGAAAAACTAGGTCAAAAATAGGCAGACACTAGAGAACCAGTAGGCCAACACTAGACCAACACTAAGCAAACACTAGGCCAACATTGGGCCAACACGAATGGAAGACTAGGAAAACACTAAGCCAAGCTTAGTCGAAGGATAAGGGCAAACACTAGGGGAACACTAGGGGAACACTAGGCCAACACTAGGCCAACACTAAGGGAACACGAGGCCAATACTACGCCAAAACTAGGGCAATAATATGCCATCATTAGGCCAACACTAAGGGAACATGAGGGCCAACACTAGGGGAACACTAAGCCAACACGAGGCGAACACTAAGCCAACACTTGGGGAACACTAGGCCAACACTAAGGGAACAGAATGCCAACACTAGGCCAACATTAGTCCATCACAAGGACAACACTAGGCCAACACTAGGCCAACACTAAGGGAACAGAAGGCCAACACTAGGGGAAAACTAGGTCAATAATATGCCAACACTAGGCCAACACTAAGAGAACACTAGGCCAACACTAGGCAAACACTCGGCCAACACTCGGCCAACATTAGGGCAACACTAATGGAAGACTAGGCAAACACTAGGCCAACATTAGTCAAATAATAAGGGAACACTAGACCAACAATAGGCAAACACTAAATGGTCTGCATTTATATAGATCTTTTCCACCTTCATGGTGCTCAAAGTTCTTTACATTAGCCTCTCATTCACCCATTCACACACACACTCATACACCAGTAGGTTTCTAAGGTCAAAGGTCAGTCCTACTGGGGGCCTAAGCCAGAGTTCAGTGTCTTGCCCAAAGACACATTGACATGTGGACAGCCAGAGCCGGGACGTGAACTGCCAACGTCTCGGTCATTGGGCGACCCACTCTACCAACTGAGCAACAATCACCCACTAAGGCAATACTAGGCCAACACTAAGGGAACACTAGGCCAACACTATGCCAAAACTAGGTCAATAATAGGCCAACACTAGACCAACACTAAGGGAACACTAAGCCTCCTGACAGTGTCTGCACGGGAGCCCTGGACGACAGGATCTGCAGTGTCTCGCCTGTGCTGACCTGTGACCCCGGACCCCCGCCCCTGACTGTCTGGACCAGCCCCCCCTCCTTCATTTATAAATAGACGTACATCTATAGCCTGTCCGTCCATGGGAGTGGATCTGTCCTTCAATGTGGTTCTCCTCAACATTTCTTCTTTTTCCCACTGGGTTTGGAAGTTTTTTCTGCTGAGAAGGAGGGTCTAAGGACAGGGGATGCTTGGGACTGTTCATGTATCTCTGTAGTTGATTGTGTTTTTGTAAAGCCCTGTGAGACGACTTTGTTGTGATTTAGGGCTTTATAAATAAAATTTAATTAAAATTGAATTGAATTAAGCCAACAATAGGGGAACATGAGGACCAACACTCGGGGAAAACTAGGCCAACCATAGGCCAACACTAAAGAAACAGTAGGCCAACACTAGGGGAAAACTAGGTTAATAATAGGCCAACACTAGAGAAACAGTAGGCCAACACTAGACCAACACTAGGCTAACACTAAGAGAACACTAGGACTACATTCAGCCTAACACTAGGCAAACACTAATGGAAGACTAGGCAAACACTAGGCCGACATTAGTCTACCCATAAGGGAACATTAGGCCAACAATAGGCCAACACAAAGGGAATACTTGGCCAACACTAAGGCAACACTAGGCCAACACTACGCCAAAACTAGGTCAATAATAGGCCAACATTAGGCCAACACTAGACCAACACTAAGCCAAAACTAGGGGAACATGAGGGCCAACACTAGGGGAACACTAAGCGAACACTCGGCCAACACTAGACCAACATTAAGGGAACGCTAGGCCAACACTATGGAAAAACTACGCCAACACTAGGGGAACAGTAGGCCAACACTGGAGGAACATTAGACCAACACCCCTCTTTCCTTTTAGTGTAATTCTAAATGATCATGTGTAAACATAGTGTCCTACATGTGATGGAGTACGTACTGAGTGTCCATGAATAATCAGTGTCAATGTTAACTTTAATGATTTATTTACTGTATTTTCACACTATAAGGTGAACTGGATTATAAGGAGCATTAAGTGAAGATAAACACTAACAATAACTATAAACATTGTTGAGTTATATATATATATATATATGTGTGTGTGTGTGTGTGTGTGTGTATTTGTGTGTAAGTGTAACACCTGAAGCCATGTGTGAAGTTTTTGTCACACATGACTGTTAAAAAGAAAGGTGAATACAGAAGATGTTGAAAGTACAGATGTACAAACCTCAGATGTAGAAACCATACGTGAACATTATTCCTTGTGTGTGTCAAGCATCATTAAAACAGGAAGTGTGTGTCCATGCATACATCCTGAATGTGTTTTTGTTCACTTCACCCTCTTACGACTACTGTTACTTTACACTTTTCACAATAAAAGCACAGTCTAACTTTGTAGCATATAAATGTTTTTCTAATCCTAAACTAAGAAACCAGAACAGTGAACTGTGTGAGAACAGTCAGCTGATCTGAGGGACCACCACAATCCTGTCAAACATATTTAAAGGTACTTTAACTTTAGGATGATCAGTCATTTCCTGCTGTTCCCAACAATAGTCTAAATGATCATTTGTTTATTTTATATATATATATATATATATATATATATATATATATATATATATATATATATATATATATATATATATGTGTGTGTGTGTGTGTGTGTGTGTGGGTTCTTAGCTATTCCTGTCCCCCATTGGCTGACAACCCCCCCCCACATTACCCCTCTCATTTATTTTACCCCTGACCAATTTTCATGTTTTATTTTCATTAACAAAGAAAGACATTATTGTGTGATATTCCACACAGTTTATTTCATAAAATGTTAAACAAACTGTCAGAAAAAGAAGTATTATTTTATAAAAATAATAATAATAATAATAATTAATTCGTTCCAGAAGTGCTTTCGTACCATGAATTTTTCATAAATAAATTTACATTTTACATTAAAGGGTCTTATTGGTTCCAAGGCCCCCAATACTACCCTCTAAACCCTTTAAAAATGTCATTGTTCTTCAGTTGTTCCACCTTCATGGTTCAAAGCTCTTTACATTAGCCTCACATTCACCCATTCACACACACTCATACATTAGTAGGGTTATAAGGTTCTGTCAGTCCTACTGGGACACTAAGGGTTGAGTAACTTTGTCCAAGGACATGTGGACAGATAGAGCTGGGACGTGAACTGCCGACCGATTGGTCATTGACCGACCCAGTCTATCAACTGAACCACAGCCGACCACAAAAGTATTTCTATTCACTATAAACATGTGTTTTCAGGTTTATAAACAGTATATTTTAGATGTAATGTATTAGTGTCAGTGGATAAATGTGTCACTGACTGAACATTAAACATTAAACCATTAAATGAACCAGACATGTGGGTCATTTTCATACCAGATATGTGGGTCATTTTCATACCAGACATGTGGGTCATTTTCATACCAGATATGTGGGTCATTTTCATACCAGACATGTGGGACATTTTCATACCAGACATGTGGGTCATTTTCATACCAGATATGTGGGTCATTTTCATACCAGACATGT
>CM035798.1:5335867-5345867 GCA_020466265.1 Siphamia tubifer | reverse complement strand
GTATGTTTGTGTGTGTGTGTGAGTGTATGTGTGTGTGAGTGTATGTGTGTGTGAGTGTATGTTTGTGTGTGTGTGTGAGTGTATGTTTGTGTTTGTGTGTGTGAGTGTATGTTTGTGTTTGTGTGTGTGTCTGTGTGAGTGTATGTGTGTGTGTGTGTGAGTGTATGTTTGTGTTTGTGTGTGTGTCTGTGTGAGTGTATGTGTGTGTGTGTGTGTGAGTGTATGTTTGTGTGTGTGTGTGAGTGTATGTTTGTGTGTGTGTGTGAGTGTATGTTTGTGTGTGTGTGTGAGTGTATGTTTGTGTTTGTGTGTGTGTCTGTGTGAGTGTATGTGTGTGTGTGTGTGTGAGTGTATGTTTGTGTGTGTGTGTGAGTGTGTGTGTGTGTGTGAGTGTATGTTTGTGTGTATATGTGTGAATGTATGTTTGTGTATGTGTGTGTGAGTGTATGTGTGTGTGAGTGTATGTGTGTGTGAGTGTATGTTTGTGTGTGTGTGTGAGTGTATGTTTGTGTTTGTGTGTGTGTCTGTGTGAGTGTATGTTTGTGTATGTGTGTGAGTGTATGTTTGTGTGTGTGTGTGTGTGAGTGTATGTTTGTGTTTGTGTGTGTGTCTGTGTGAGTGTATGTGTGTGTGTGTGTGTGTGAGTGTATGTTTGTGTATGTGTGTGAGTGTATGTTTGTGTGTGTGTGTGTGTGAGTGTATGTTTGTGTTTGTGTGTGTGTCTGTGTGAGTGTATGTGTGTGTGTGTGTGAGTGTATGTTTGTGTTTGTGTGTGTGTCTGTGTGAGTGTATGTGTGTGTGTGTGTGTGAGTGTATGTTTGTGTGTGTGTGTGAGTGTATGTTTGTGTGTGTGTGTGAGTGTATGTTTGTGTGTGTGTGTGAGTGTATGTTTGTGTTTGTGTGTGTGTCTGTGTGAGTGTATGTGTGTGTGTGTGTGTGAGTGTATGTTTGTGTGTGTGTGTGAGTGTGTGTGTGTGTGTGAGTGTATGTTTGTGTGTATATGTGTGAATGTATGTTTGTGTATGTGTGTGTGAGTGTATGTGTGTGTGAGTGTATGTTTGTGTGTGTGTGTGAGTGTATGTTTGTGTTTGTGTGTGTGTCTGTGTGAGTGTATGTTTGTGTATGTGTGTGAGTGTATGTTTGTGTGTGTGTGTGTGTGAGTGTATGTTTGTGTTTGTGTGTGTGTCTGTGTGAGTGTATGTGTGTGTGTGTGTGTGTGTGAGTGTATGTTTGTGTATGTGTGTGAGTGTATGTTTGTGTGTGTGTCTGTGTGAGTGTATGTTTGTGTGTGTGTGTGAGTGTATGTTTGTGTTTGTGTGTGTGTCTGTGTGAGTGTATGTGTGTGTGTGTGTGTGAGTGTATGTTTGTGTGTGTGTGTGAGTGTATGTTTGTGTGTGTGTGTGAGTGTATGTTTGTGTGTGTGTGTGAGTGTATGTTTGTGTTTGTGTGTGTGTCTGTGTGAGTGTATGTGTGTGTGTGTGTGTGAGTGTATGTTTGTGTGTGTGTGTGAGTGTGTGTGTGTGTGTGAGTGTATGTTTGTGTTTGTGTGTGTGTCTGTGTGAGTGTATGTTTGTGTGTCTGTGTGAGTGTATGTTTGTGTGTGTGTGTGAGTGTATGTTTGTGTATGTGTGTGTGAGTGTATGTGTGTGTGAGTGTATGTTTGTGTGTGAGTGTGTGTCTGTGTGAGTGTATGTTTGTGTGTCTGTGTGAGTGTATGTTTGTGTGTGTGAATGTATGTTTGTGTTTGTGTGTGTGTCTGTGTGAGTGTATGTTTGTGTGTGTGTGTGTGAGTGTATATTTGTGTGTGTGAATGTATGTTTGTGTTTGTGTGTGTGTCTGTGTGAGTGTATGTTTGTGTGTGTGTGTGAGTGTACGTTTGTGTGTCTGTGTGAGTGTATGTTTGTGTGTGTGTGTGAGTGTATGTTTGTGTGTGTGAATGTATGTTTGTGTTTGTGTGTGTGTCTGTGTGAGTGTATGTTTGTGTGTGTCTGTGTGAGTGTATGTTTGTGTGTGTCTGTGTGAGTGTATGTTTGTGTGTGTGAATGTATGTTTGTGTTTGTGTGTGTGTCTGTGTGAGTGTATGTTTGTGTGTGTCTGTGTGAGTGTATGTTTGTGTGTGTGAATGTATGTTTGTGTTTGTGTGTGTGTCTGTGTGAGTGTATGTTTGTGTGTGTCTGTGTGAGTGTATGTTTGTGTGTGTGAATGTATGTTTGTGTTTGTGTGTGTGTCTGTGTGAGTGTATGTTTGTGTGTGTGTGTGTGAGTGTATGTTTGTGTGTGTGTGTGAATGTATGTTTGTGTTTGTGTGTGTGTCTGTGTGAGTGTATGTTTGTGTGTGTGAATGTATGTTTGTGTTTGTGTGTGTGTGTGTGTGAGTGTATGTTTGTGTGTGTGTGTGTGAGTGTATGTTTGTGTGTGTGAATGTATGTTTGTGTTTGTGTGTGTGAGTGTATGTTTGTGTGCGTGTGTGTGAGTGTATGTTTGTGTGTGTGTGTGTGAGTGTATGTTTGTGTGTGTGTGTGTGAGTGTATGTTTGTATGTGTGTATGTGTGTGTGTGTGAGTGTATGTGTGTGTAACTATGTTGGTTAGTAGCAGGGCGTTCCTGAGCAGAGAAAAAATATCTTGGCCAACCACAGGAAAGGCCACACCCACGAAACCACACCCAATGAGAATGAGGGAGCAGTGGTCTGTCTGTGTCTGTGTGTCTGTGTGTCTGTGTGTCTGTGTGTCTGTGTGTCTGTGTGTCTGTGTGTCTGTGTCTGTGTGTCTGTGTCTGTGTGTCTGTGTGTCTTATCATGTGTCTTTCTTTTATTGTCCTCTTTCAATTCTACAGATGAATCTGGTCCAGTATCTACACTAACTGGTCCAGTATCTACACTAACTGGTCCAGTATCTACACTAACTGGTCCAGTATCTACACTAACTGGTCCAGTATCTACACTAACTGGTTCAGTATCTACACTAACTGGTCCAGTATCTACACTAACTGGTCCAGTATCTACACTAACTGGTCCAGTATCTACACTAACTGGTTCAGTATCTACACTAACTGGTCCAGTATCTACACTAACTGGTCCAGTATCTACACTAACTGGTCCAGTATCTACACTAACTGGTCCAGTATCTACACTAACTGGTCCAGTATCTACACTAACTGGTCCAGTATCTACACTAACTGGTTCAGTATCTACACTAACTGGTCCAGTATCTACACTAACTGGTCCAGTATCTACACTAACTGGTCCAGTATCTACACTAACTGGTCCAGTATCTACACTAACTGGTCCAGTATCTACACTAACTGGTTCAGTATCTACACTAACTGGTCCAGTATCTACACTAACTGGTCCAGTATCTACACTAACTGGTCCAGTATCTACACTAACTGGTCCAGTATCTACACTAACTGGTTCAGTATCTACACTAACTGGTCCAGTATCTACACTAACTGGTCCAGTATCTACACTAACTGGTCCAGTATCTACACTAACTGGTTCAGTATCTACACTAACTGGTCCAGTATCTACACTAACTGGTCCAGTATCTACACTAACTGGTCCAGTATCTACACTAACTGGTCCAGTATCTACACTAACTGGTCCAGTATCTACACTAACTGGTCCAGTATCTACACTAACTGGTTCAGTATCTACACTAACTGGTCCAGTATCTACACTAACTGGTCCAGTATCTACACTAACTGGTCCAGTATCTACACTAACTGGTTCAGTATCTACGCTAACTGGTCCAGTATATGTACTAACTGCTCCAGTATCTACACTAACTGGTCCAGTATCTACACTAACTGGTCCAGTATCTACACTAACTGGTTCAGTATCTACACTAACTGGTCCAGTATCTACACTAACTGGTCCAGTATCTACACTAACTGGTCCAGTATCTACACTAACTGGTTCAGTATCTACACTAACTGGTCCAGTATCTACACTAACTGGTCCAGTATCTACACTAACTGGTCCAGTATCTACACTAACTGGTTCAGTATCTACACTAACTGGTCCAGTATCTACACTAACTGGTCCAGTATCTACACTAACTGGTCCAGTATATGTACTAACTGGTCCAGTATCTACACTAACTGGTCCAGTATCTACACTAACTGCTCCAGTATCTACACTAACTGGTCCAGTATCTACACTAACTGGTCCAGTATCTACACTAACTGGTCCAGTATCTACACTAACTGGTTCAGTATCTACACTAACTGGTCCAGTATCTACACTAACTGGTCCAGTATCTACACTAACTGGTTCAGTATCTACACTAACTGGTCCAGTATCTACACTAACTGGTCCAGTATCTACACTAACTGGTCCAGTATATGTACTAACTGGTCCAGTATCTACACTAACTGGTCCAGTATCTACACTAACTGCTCCAGTATCTACACTAACTGGTCCAGTATCTACACTAACTGGTCCAGTATCTACACTAACTGGTCCAGTATCTACACTAACTGGTTCAGTATCTACACTAACTGGTCCAGTATCTACACTAACTGGTCCAGTATCTACACTAACTGGTCCAGTATCTACACTAACTGGTCCAGTATCTACACTAACTGGTTCAGTATCTACACTAACTGGTCCAGTATATGTACTAACTGCTCCAGTATCTACACTAACTGGTCCAGTATCTACACTAACTGGTCCAGTATCTACACTAACTAGTCCAGTATCTACACTAACTGGTTCAGTATCTACACTAACTGGTCCAGTATCTACACTAACTGGTCCAGTATCTACACTAACTGGTCCAGTATCTACACTAACTGGTCCAGTATCTACACTAACTGGTTCAGTATCTACACTAACTGGTCCAGTATCTACACTAACTGGTCCAGTATCTACACTAACTGGTCCAGTATCTACACTAACTGGTCCAGTATCTACACTAACTGGTCCAGTATCTACACTAACTGGTCCAGTATCTACACTAACTGGTTCAGTATCTACACTAACTGGTCCAGTATCTACACTAACTGGTTCAGTATCTACACTAACTGGTCCAGTATCTACACTAACTGGTCCAGTATCTACACTAACTGGTCCAGTATCTACACTAACTGGTCCAGTATCTACACTAACTGGTCCAGTATCTACACTAACTGGTCCAGTATCTACACTAACTGGTCCAGTATCTACACTAACTGGTTCAGTATCTACACTAACTGGTTCAGTATCTACACTAACTGGTCCAGTATCTACACTAACTGGTCCAGTATCTACACTAACTGCTCCAGTATCTACACTAACTGGTCCAGTATCTACACTAACTGGTCCAGTATCTACACTAACTGGTCCAGTATCTACACTAACTAGTCCAGTATCTACACTAACTGGTTCAGTATCTACACTAACTGGTCCAGTATCTACACTAACTAGTCCAGTATCTACACTAACTGGTCCAGTATCTACACTAACTAGTCCAGTATCTACCACTGATCTAGTTTAATGTGTTTGCGTTAGCATTAGCACAGACTGGTGCTTCTTCACTAAGGTCTGAATTCTACCACCGAATTTGTTCAATGTGTTAGCATTAGCATTAGCATTAGCTGCTTCACTAAGGTCTGAACTCTACCACCAAATTTGTTCAATGTGTTAGCATTAGTGTTAGCATTAGCACAGACAGGTGCTGCTTCATTAAGGTCTGAACTCTACCACCTAATTTGTTCAATGTGTTAGCATTAGCAATAGCACAGACTTGTGCTACTTCACTGAGGTCTGAACTCTACCACTGATCTAGTTTAATGTGTTAGCATTAGCGTTAGCACAGACTGGTGCTGCTTCACTTACGTCTGAACTCTACCACTGATCTAGTTTAATGTGCTAGCATTAGCATTAGCACAGACTGGTGCTACTTCACTGAGGTCTGAACTCTACCACTGATCTAGTTTAATGTGCTAGCATTAGCATTAGCACAGACTGGTGCTACTTCACTGAGGTCTGAACTCTACCACTGATCTAGTTTAATGTGTTAGCATTAGCGTTAGCACAGACTGGTGCTGCTTCACTTACGTCTGAACTCTACCACTGATCTAGTTTAATGTGTTAGCATTAGCGTTAGCACAGACTGGTGCTGCTTCACTTACGTCTGAACTCTACCACTGATCTAGTTTAATGTGTTAGCATTAGCGTTAGCACAGACTGGTGCTGCTTCACTTACGTCTGAACTCTACCACTGATCTAGTTTAATGTGTTAGCATTAGCGTTAGCACAGACTGGTGCTGCTTCACTTACGTCTGAACTCTACCACTGATCTAGTTTAATGTGTTAGCATTAGCGTTAGCACAGACTGGTGCTGCTTCACTTACGTCTGAACTCTACCACTGATCTAGTTTAATGTGTTAGCATTAGCGTTAGCACAGACTGGTGCTGCTTCACTGAGGTCTGAACTCTACCACTGATCTAGTTTAATGTGTTAGGGTCATTAAATCATCCACACTTTCTCTACATGAACCTTCTTTGTCTTGTCAAATTATTTTGATCGACGTCAGCATTTGTATAAAAATGGTTTATTATTTTCAGGTCCATTTAGTAAACATTTCATATTTTTCGTTCCTCAGTTTAATATAGTCCAACAGTTCCCAGACTGTTGCTTTAGTTGTTTGTTTGTTTCTTTAGTGAATGTGGGTCTTGTGTGTCTGCCTGTATTTTGACTGCGGCTGCCTGCAGATGAATGCTTTACCATCATCAGTACCATCATCAGTACCATCATCAGTACCATCATCTCCTCTTAACAGATGAATCCAGGCAGAACATGTGCTCTTTGAACCTGCACAGATTAAAACCTTCTTTTTCTTCCTCTTATCTAATCAACCTGCAGACTTTTGTTGCTGTGGTTTTTGTTCCACAAAGGAACAAACAAGGGTGCTTATCCAAACTCCAAACTCCAGATTAGGACCACCCCCCCCCCCCCCCCCCACACACACACACACACACACACACACACACACACACACCAGGTAGAGGCAGTGGCTTTTACTTTTGGACATTTTCAGTTGATACTCAGCTGCAGACACTGGGTCGTCTTCAACATATTTCTGATAAAAGAAAAAATTCAGTGTGAATTCAAAAGCAAAGAATAATGTCAACTTGATCAATAATACAAATGCAGTCGTACCTCAATTAATGTCATTAATTTGTCCCAGAATCATGATGCAAATTTTTTCCAGAATAGAGTCAGATGTTACATGGAAAAGGTCTGATTAGTTCTAAGGCCCCAAATACTACCCTCTAAACCCTCTTAAATGAGGGTACATGTAAATGTTCTTCACTTCTATAGTTGTTCCACCTTCATGGTTCAAAGCTCTTTACATTAGCCTCACATTCACCCATTCACACACACTTTACATTAGCCTCACATTCACCCATTCACACACACTTTACATTAGCCTCATATTCACCCATTCACACACACTTTACATTAGCCTCACATTCACCCATTCACACACACTTTACATTAGCCTCACATTCACCCATTCACACACACTTTACATTAGCCTCACATTCACCCATTCACACACACTTTACATTAGCCTCATATTCACCCATTCACACACACTTTACATTAGCCTCACATTCACCCATTCACACACACTTTACATTAGCCTCACATTCACCCATTCACACACACTTTACATTAGCCTCACATTCACCCATTCACACACACTTTACATTAGCCTCACATTCACCCATTCACACACACTTTACATTAGCCTCACATTCACCCATTCACACACACTTTACATTAGCCTCACATTCACCCATTCACACACACTTTACATTAGCTTCACATTCATCCATTCACACACACTTTACATTAGCCTCACATTCACCCATTCACACACACTTTACATTAGCCTCACATTCACCCATTCACACACACTTTACATTAGCCTCACATTCACCCATTCACACACACTTTACATTAGCCTCACATTCACCCATTCACACACACTTTACATTAGCCTCATATTCACCCATTCACACACACTTTACATTAGCCTCACATTCACCCATTCACACACACTTTACATTAGCCTCACATTCACCCATTCACACACACTTTACATTAGCCTCATATTCACCCATTCACACACACTTTACATTAGCCTCACATTCACCCATTCACACACACTTTACATTAGCCTCACATTCACCCATTCACACACACTTTACATTAGCCTCACATTCACCCATTCACACACACTTTACATTAGCCTCACATTCACCCATTCACACACACTTTACATTAGCCTCACATTCACCCATTCACACACACTTTACATTAGCTTCACATTCATCCATTCACACACACTTTACATTAGCCTCACATTCACCCATTCACACACACTTTACATTAGCCTCACATTCACCCATTCACACACACTTTACATTAGCCTCACATTCACCCATTCACACACACTTTACATTAGCCTCACATTCACCCATTCACACACACTTTACATTAGCCTCATATTCACCCATTCACACACACTTTACATTAGCCTCACATTCACCCATTCACACACACTTTACATTAGCCTCACATTCACCCATTCACACACACTTTACATTAGCTTCACATTCATCCATTCAGACACACTTTACATTAGACTCACATTCACCCATTCACACACACTTTACATTAGCCTCACATTCACCCATTCACACACACTTTACATTAGCCTCACATTCACCCATTCACACACACTTTACATTAGCCTCATATTCACCCATTCACACACACTTTACATTAGCCTCACATTCACCCATTCACACACACTTTACATTAGCCTCACATTCACCCATTCACACACACTTTACATTAGCTTCACATTCATGCATTCACACACACTTTACATTAGCCTCACATTCACCCATTCACACACACTTTACATTAGCCTCACATTCACCCATTCACACACACTTTACATTAGCCTCATATTCACCCATTCACACACACTTTACATAATCTCACATTCACCCATTCACACACTTTACATTAGCCTTCCATTCACCCATTCACACACACTTTACATTAGCCTCACATTCACCCATTCACACACTTTACATTAGCCTTCCATTCACCCATTCACACACTTTACATTAGCCTCACATTCACCCATTCACACACACTTTACATTAGCCTCACATTCACCCATTCACACACACACTTTACATTAGCCTCACATTCACCCATTCACACACACTTTACATTAGCCTCACATTCACCCATTCACACACACTTTACATTAGCCTCACATTCACCCATTCACACACACTTTACATTAGCCTCACATTCACTCATTCACACACACTTTACATTAGCCTCACATTCACCCATTCACACACACTTTACATTAGCCACACATTCACCCATTCACACACACTTTACATTAGCCACACATTCACCCATTCACACACACTTTACATTAGCCACACATTCACCCATTCACACACACTTTACATTAGCTTCACATTCATCCATTCACACACACGTTACATTAGCCTCACATTCACCCATTCACACACACTTTACATTAGCCTCACATTCACCCATTCACACACACTTTACATTAGCCTCATATTCACCCATTCACACACACTTTACATTAGCCTCACATTCACCCATTCACACACACTTTACATTAGCCTCACATTCACCCATTCACACACACTTTACATTAGCCTCACATTCACCCATTAACACACTTTACATTAGCCTCACATTCACCCATTCACACACACTTTACATTAGCCTCATATTCACCCATTCACACACACTTTACATTAGCCTCACATTCACCCATTCACACACACTTTACATTAGCCTCACATTCACCCATTCACACACACTTTACATTAGCTTCACATTCATGCATTCACACACACTTTACATTAGCCTCACATTCACCCATTCACACACACTTTACATTAGCTTCACATTCACCCATTCACACACACTTTACATTAGC
>CM035798.1:5320867-5330867 GCA_020466265.1 Siphamia tubifer | reverse complement strand
ACCAAAAAATTATAAAAATGAACAAAAATGAAGAAAATAATAAATAAAATAAAACAAAAAAATTATAAAATGAACAAAAATGAAGAAAACAATACATAAAATAAAACCAAAAAATTATAAAAATGAACAAAAATGAACAAAAAAATTTCAGTAAAATGCCCCCCCCCCATTACTTAACTATACTGACAGTCATTAAAAATGTTGAATTTTTTCAGTCTATATAGGACAGAGGATGTTTCCATTTGTTTTGTTTGTTTGTTTGTGTGAGTTTGTTTCATATTGATGAGTTGCGTCACTGCACATCTGGGGGCTTATTGGAGAACAGTGTAGCACATGCATCCATCTCCGGTGGACTCATCAACGCTGGTCTGGGGTGCTGTTCTCCCATGAGTCGGTTTTGTCTTGGTCGCCCAGATGGTCGGGAACGTGTGTGGCGTCGACGTGGAAAACGCTACGCCCAGTGCTGTGTCTGCCAGGGTTATCCACATCCAGTTGCCAGTGTGATGATGTGGGCAGGAATGTGGGCTAACCATGGACCAGATCCTGCAGACACATGTCCTCCTGTTCCTACAGCATCACCAAGACCTGGGGGTGTTCCTGGGGGTGTTCCAGCAGGAGAACGCCCGTCCACGTACCGCACGTGTGACTCATTCATTCTTGCAGGCACAGGCAGTGAATGTGTTACCCTGACCCACATACTCGCCAGATTTGAACCCGATTGAGCACCTATGGGATCAACTTGGTAGGCAAGTGGCCAATCGGGTTCCCCAGCCTCAGAATAGGCAACAACTGATCCAGACCCTGCAGGAGGGTTGGCTCCAGATCCTCCAGACCCTGCAGGAGGGTTGGCTCCAGATCCTCCAGACCCTGCAGGAGGGTTGGCTCCAGATCCTCCAGACCCTGCAGGAGGGTTGGCTCCAGATCCTCCAGACCCCGCAGGAGGGTTGGCTCCAGATCCTCCAGACCCCGCAGGAGGGTTGGCTCCAGATCCTCCAGGACAGAATACGGCACCTAGTGAGGAGCCTGCGTCAGCGCATCACTGTGTATAAACACTAACGGTGGCCACACCCACTACTGTCGCCATGTTTATGGCTTTTCTTTGTTGACAGAAGTCGTTTTGGAAACTTGTTCTTTAATGTTATTGTTGCTGATATATCATTGTTATTTTCTGTTCATAGAAAATGAGTCTTGCAGCAAGATAATAAAAACTGTTCCACAACTTTTCCCCTCAAAGTTTTTAATGACTGTCAGTGTACAGACATATGACGACCTTTTTCTGTTTTCCCTCTTTTAGATAAGGACTCCAGGGAGCGTAAGGAGGCTTCCAGGGAGATATCAGAGCTGGGGAGTCCAGAAGAGTCTGTAAAGGAAGTGAAAAAAGACAAAAGTGAGTCAACAAAGGAGAAGAAGGAGTCAAAAAAAGATCCAAGTAAACAGTCCAAAGAGGATACAAAGAGGGAATCTAAAAAAGATGCTGCTTCTTCTAAAGAAAAGAAAGAAATGTCCAAGGAGAAAAAGGAAAAAGAGAAGGAAGGAAAGGAAGTGTCAGATAAAAGAGTGTGTGGGAAAAGTTCTGTTAAAGTTAAGGAGAGGAAGAAGGAAACAGAGACTGATGATGGTTAACGTGAATAATCAGTGTTAATGTTAACTTTAATGATTTATTGACTGTATTTTCACACTATAAGGTGAACTGGATTATAAGGAGCATTAAGTGAAGATAAACACTAACAATAACTATAAACATTGTTGAGTTGGAACATGGAATAAAACACTATGATTCTGATAAAACAAACTTTAATAGAATTTAAATTCTCAGTCACTAAACACTAACAGATTTAATCCATATATTAGATTCACTGTCAGTAAAATAAAGTCTTTTCAGTTCATTTTATAATCCAGAAAATACACTATCTTAATATTATACTTCTGTGTGACGCTGCGCCACCAACACATCTGGTTGCCTAGGCAACCGCCTAGTCTGACTATGACCTTTTGAGAGAGTGTGAATGTGTCCATCTGCATCAAACATTATAAACTGCTGGACATTCAGTTTATTTAACATTATTATTACTGTAGTATTTAGAGCATAGATTCAACATTAGTTTATAAACATGTACATAGTTGTGTAGAAACAACAGTTGTTTCTATTCATTTACTTTAACTGTGACATGTCATTTGTTTTATAAGGAACCAAAAAGCTTTTGTAGATTTTACTTTGAGAGTTGTGTTTCAGTACAATCTGTCTCCATCAGAAGACAGTCCAGCAGCTGACAGCATTTATGAAAGACCCACACTGACTCCGCCCCTTTACTCTGGTGCACCCACACTGACTCCGCCCCTTTACTCTGGTGAACCCACAGTGACCCCGCCCCTTTACTCTGGTGCACCCACACTGACTCCGCCCCTTTACTCTGGTGAACCCACAGTGACCCCGCCCCTTTACTCTGGTGCACCCACACTGACTCCGCCCCTTTACTCTGGTGCACCCCCTCTCCCTCAGACCCCCCCCCCCCCAATACACCCCCCTAATCCCAGTTAGGCCCCAAACCACCCCCTGGTCTACACACACTTGTGGATGTGCCCCCTTGTGTGGCAGTGACCACCATGTCGTCCAACCACCACTGGAGCAACTGCTTCCCTTTTTTTATTTTTGTCTGTTGTTCTGTTTGGCTTTAGGAATAAACTTCCTGTCAGTCAGTTTTTGTGAACAGACCAGTTCACTCTGTTCACATTTTAGAGGGATTAGGTAAACTGTATATTTTTGTAAAGGTTATGATGTATAGAATCAGAAAAACAACAGCCATAATTACAAAATGGCCGCCATTAAACTCATTAAACTCTGAGCCTTAACTGTTAAACCAATGTTTTAAGGATCAGGGAATCCAGTGGAACTACTGTCATTTTAAGGTGCACTGGATTATAAGGTGTTTTAAATGAAGTCAAAACTGTGAGTACAAAAAAATAAAATAAAATAAATATATATATAGTGTAATTAAACAATATGGCCGCCATCTAGACATTTGGACAAATGTAAACATTGTTTTTCTGATTCTATAAACCATAACTTTTACAAAAATATATAGTTTACCTTCAACCCTTTTTCTGAGTTAATATTGTTCCCCTCAGGTGTTCCACTTCTAGTCTGGTTTAGACTATATGGACCTGTTTAATTCTGGATAAAAGTTCATTCCTCTTTCAGAATAAAGGTTGATTCCTCTTTCAGAATAAAGGTTGATTCCTCTTTCAGAATAAAGGTTGATTCCTCTTTCAGAATAAAGGTTGATTCCTCTTTCAGAATAAAGGTTCATTCCTCTTTCAGAATAAAGGTTCATTCCTCTTTCAGAATAAAAGTTCATTCCTCTTTCAGAATAAAGGTTGATTCCTCTTTCAGAATAAAGGTTGATTCCTCTTTCAGAATAAAAGTTCATTCCTCTTTCAGAATAAAGGTTCATTCCTCTTTCAGAATAAAGGTTGATTCCTCTTTCAGAATAAAGGTTCATTCCTCTTTCAGAATAAAAGTTCATTCCTCTTTCAGAATAAAGGTTCATTCCTCTTTCAGAATAAAGGTTCCAGATGAAACGTCAATTTTCTAGTTGAAATTGATAATTCCAAATTAAACTTCATTTTGAATATAGTCACTGGTTTATTACAATTCTGACTTCATTAATTGGTCTCCAGTGTAAACAGGAAGTGGTTGCCATGGTTTCCAGAAGACATCCAGATGTTAAGTGGTTGTTCTGTCCAACCAGAACCCTCTGTACCTCCAGCTCTGAAAGATCAGTTAACTAGGGTGGAATACACCTGTTTCCATGGAAACCTTTATTCAGAATGAACATGTTCATGTAACCCCAATGGAACTAGCTTTGATTCTGAATGAGTTTATTCAGAATAAATATTAAACTAAGAATGGTTTATATCATCTTTTATCTGACTTTCTGACCTTTCTGTGGATATGCATCATTGGCAGGTTGATAAAAAATGATAAATATTTCAGTATATTTGTGGCTCTATATTGTCAGGGTCTCCAGGGAACAACAGGCTAGGGTTAGGGTTTGGCCTTTTTGACTTTTATTTTGCTTTAGTTTATTGTTGAAGCTATAATTGGATCAGATGTTTTAGCCCATTATTGCAAATAAAGATAGTGACAGTAGTTTGTGTGATGTGTGTGATTGTTTCAGGTTATTAATGAAGGTTTGTGAATAGACTAAACATTTTTGTGCTGTTGTATTAAAGATCATTCATGTGCAACTTTATTTATTTAACAGTTAGTAATAAAAGTACATGCTAGCTAATCAAACTTTCCATTTGTGTTCTTTTTATGTTTGAAGGGAATTCTAGTGACAGGAAGGAAAATAAAAAACACTGAAGTGAATGGGGAAAAAATGGAAGACCTTCATACATGACAGAGTGATGACTTCTGTTCCAACTCTGGAAATCATTTCAATTTGTATTTTATTTTATTTCAAGCACAAAATCATGAAAACATTAATTGTGTCAAAAAAATTTTATTTTATTTTTGTACTCGAAAAGGAGTGGGAAGAAGTAAAATGTATACTCTCTATTACAAACCAATAGATTGTGTCCTGCCCCAACACGCCTCATATCCACCCCCCCATCAACACGCCTCATATCCACCCCCCCATCAACACGCCTCATATCCACCCCCCCATCAACACGCCTCATATCCACCCCCCCATCAACACGCCTCATATCCACCCCCCCATCAACACGCCTCATATCCACCCCCCCATCAACACGCCTCATATCCACCCCCCCATCAACACGCCTCATATCCACCCCCCCATCAACACGCCTCATATCCACCCCCCCATCAACACGCCTCATATCCACCCCCCCATCAACACGCCTCATATCCACCCCCCCATCAACACGCCTCATATCCACCCCCCCCATCAACACGCCTCATATCCACCCCCCCATCAACACGCCTCATATCCACCCCCCCATCAACACGCCTCATATCCACCCCCCCGTCAACACGCCTCATATCCACCCCCCCGTCAACACGCCTCATATCCACCCCCCCCTTCAACACGCCTCATATCCGCCCCCCCATCAACACGCCTCATATCCACCCCCCCATCAACACGCCTCATATCCACCCCCCCCATCAACACGCCTCATATCCACCCCCCCCATCAACACGCCTCATATCCACCCCCCCATCAACACGCCTCATATCCACCCCCCCATCAACAGGCCTCATATCCACCCCCCCATCAACACGCCTCATATCCGCCCCCCATCAACACGCCTCATATCCGCCCCCCATCAACACGCCTCATATCCACCCCCCCATCAACACGCCTCATATCCGCCCCCCCATCAACACGCCTCATATCCACCCCCCCATCAACACGCCTCATATCCACCCCCCCATCAACACGCCTCATATCCACCCCCCATCAACACGCCTCATATCCACCCCCCCATCAACACGCCTCATATCCACCCCCCCATCAACACGCCTCATATCCACCCCCCCATCAACACGCCTCATATCCGCCCCCCCATCAACACGCCTCATATCCACCCCCCATCAACACGCCTCATATCCACCCCCCCATCAACACGCCTCATATCCACCCCCCCATCAACACGCCTCATATCCACCCCCCATCAACACGCCTCATATCCACCCCCCCATCAACACGCCTCATATCCACCCCCCCATCAACACGCCTCATATCCACCCCCCATCAACACGCCTCATATCCACCCCCCCATCAACACGCCTCATATCCGCCCCCCCATCAACACGCCTCATATCCACCCCCCATCAACACGCCTCATATCCACCCCCCATCAACACGCCTCATATCCACCCCCCCATCAATACGCCTCATATCTGCCTCCACATCCACACGCCTCAGTTACAAAGCTGGCGTGGTTCCCTGCTGGTGGTGGGTTTGTTTGCTGTCCTGTCGGTGTCCCTCCAGCACCTCAGCCAGGCCAGTTTCCTCAGGACCTGGTCATGGCGCCATCTGTAGCGCCCCTGGGTCTTGCAGCCCGACAAGATGTGCTGGAGGCTAGCATTAGGAACACTGCAGAGTCCACAGCATTCTTCATTCCCGAATCATTGGTGGTGGTTACGAGGACAGGGAACCGTGTCGTAAGTTGAACAAATTAGGAAGCTGAGCCTTGCCTGTGGGATCTTTCATAGTTCAGACCAACTGATGTTTCGGTTGACAATTCCCTCCCAGTTTGTCCAGCTTCCTTGTCGGCCCAGCGACACGGCTTTCATCTTGTAGCATTCTTCCTCCATTCTCGTCACCTCCGCCACCACCATCTCCTTCCTCTCCCTATGGTTGGCCTTGGACCAGAACCGCAGAGCTGCACCCCATCCCAGCCCTGCTCTTCCTGCCTGAACTCTACCGATGATCTCTCGGTGATGCAGCCTACTGACAGCTTGGTCAACCTCAGTTTAGGCATTCCACTTCTGGCCAGTGGGAACCTTGGCGTTCCTAACTGATTGGTCAATCTCTTAGCTCGAGAACCAACCTGGCTTTCTCTTTCCTGTACCCCACTCTGAGAGACTCGAGTGGAAGTTGCAGTGCATTCCTTCCAAATAGGCCTGTTTCGGAAAAGCACTGATGAATGAATTGGCGTTTTCCATCCATCTTACGAGGGGAGGGGATCTCACTCATTTTTATGGGCCACATTACCGTCCTGTAGTGTGTGAAGTGGTCGCACCAGACCTTAAACTTCCCAGGGAGTTGGCCATGGTCAATCCTTGCCAGACCATCACGGTCCTCCCCATCTGTTTGTCAGACAGCTCTGCAGTTTACTGCCTCCTCATGTCACAACCATTCCCCCAGTGCTCACCAACTTCACCTGGCCCACACCATGCAGGTGCAAGTAGTTCCTGATCTCCAGTTGTTAGGCAGTGAAGCTTGCAGTTGCTGGGGGGGGACCATTCTGTCATGAGGGGTGAGGTGGAGACAGCACGGGAGAAATTATTTAATACAAACAGAACAAAATAAAGACAAAGACAGAAACAAAACCAAACAAACCCTGGGGGTAGATGTGCCAGAGTCTGTGGTGATGAAAGAAATGTCCTCGTTCTGGTGACAAGGGACCGGTAACTGCAGCTTCACTGCTTAAGTAACTGCAGATCAGTGCGAAACAGGTGAAGCTGGTGAGAACTGGGGGAAAGGTCGTGACACCCCAGGCTTTTACATACACATTTTTAAACATACATATACACACTTATACTCACATAAACACACAATCACACTACTTCGTCCACAGTTACACACTTCCTCTTTTATATATTTCTTTTAAATTTGGTCTTCTTTTATTGTATTAATTTTTATTAAGAACTATTGGTTCTTATTGACAAGTTGATTAAGTCAATAATAGGCTACAACACAATATTCTGATGTTTCCTCAGCAGTGTCTGGTTTAATCTGTAAGAAAAAACACAAACATGAACGAGATAGGAGAAAATATGTTTTAAGATGAAATAGTGAGGAGAGAAAAGCAGAGCATGAATTCACTTACACTGTTCTACCCTACTCTGAATTTGTCTTTGACTGTAAACATCTCTTTATGCCGGGAAAAGGGGGTGGGGGTACATTTACATGGTTCCGGTAAGTCTGAAGTTTCACTGAAAGATTGACATTCTTGATTGTTCGCTCATCTTCCTCTTCAACTCCTGTCTCTTTATCACTTTGGTTCCAACAGTCTTGTGAATAGTTAGCTGCCGACATTCGCAGTAAAGACTAGAACCATAATATAACATATTATTTTCCCAGGCAGCATCAGGCCCGGTGGGATGGGGGGCCGGGCCCGCCCATAGGCTGATGTGGGCTTGCCCTATTGTGGCCCCACCCATACTGTCATTGGCTGAGACCAACAGCTAAACAATTTATTTTTAAAAAAAGAATGTTGTATAAATAAATCAATCAATCCCAGGTTATGATCATTTAAGAATTTTATTATTTTATTAAAGGACCTAAAAATAAAAAGTTCTTAATTTAAAATGTGTTAGAAACTATTTGTCATAATCTGATTGGTTGTGTCATAATGATCCACTATAAAGTGGTGTTAGCATTAGCATTTTAGCATCTGTCAGTCGAAATGGGTGTGAATGTTCCTTAGCAGTTACTGCAGCTACTGCAGTTAACCTTTGTGCGGTCCTTCGGGTCAAAGTGACCCGGTGGTTCACAAATGTACCTTTTCATACGTACTGTATGGTGCCATTGCTTACTACTGAAAACAGTAAAATATCCTTGGGGGGTGATGAGTCTATGGAACTGAACTTTGGAATCTGGGTCTTTATGACCCGATTGTAGGACAAAGCCTGTGCACCTTTTACGAAGGACCGCACAAGGGTTAATATGGTTACTACTGCAGTTAACATGGTTACTACTGCAGTTAACATGGTTACTACTGCAGTTAATATGGTTACTACTGCAGTTAACATGGTTACTACTGCAGTTAACATGGTTACTACTGCAGTTAATATGGTTACTACTGCAGTTAACATGGTTACTACTGCAGTTAATATGGTTACTACTGCAGTTAATATGGTTACTACTGTAGTTAATATGGTTACTACTGCAGTTAATATGGCTACTACTGCAGTTAATATGGTTACTACTGCAGTTAATATGGTTACTACTGCAGTTAATATGGTTACTACTGCAGTTAATATGGTTACTACTGCAGTTAATAGGGCTACTACTGTAGTTAATATGGTTACTACTGCAGTTAATATGGCTACTACTGCAGTTAATATGGTTACTACTGCAGTTAATATGGCTACTACTGCAGTTAATATGGTTACTACTGCAGTTAATATGGTTACTACTGCAGTTAATATGGTTACTACTGCAGTTAATATGGTTACTACTGCAGTTAATATGGCTACTACTGCAGTTAATATGGCTACTACTGCAGTTAATATGGTTACTACTGCAGTTAATATGGCTACTACTGCAGTTAATATGGCTACTACTGCAGTTAATATGGTTACTACTGCAGTTAATATGGTTACTACTGCAGTTAATATGGCTACTACTGCAGTTAATATGGTTACTACTGCAGTTAATATGGTTACTACTGCAGTTAATATGGCTACTACTGCAGTTAATATGGTTACTACTGCAGTTAATATGGCTACTACTGCAGTTAATATGGTTACTACTGCAGTTAATATGGTTACTACTGCAGTTAATATGGTTACTACTGCAGTTAATATGGTTACTACTGCAGTTAATATCGCTACTACTGCAGTTAATATGGCTACTACTGCAGTTAATATGGTTACTACTGCAGTTAATATGGTTACTACTGCAGTTAATATGGCTACTACTGCAGTTAATATGGTTACTACTGCAGTTAATATGGTTACTACTGCAGTTAATATGGTTACTACTGCAGTTAATATGGCTACTACTGCAGTTAATATGGCTACTACTGCAGTTAATATGGTTACTACTGCAGTTAATATGGCTACTACTGCAGTTAATATAGTTACTACTGCAGTTACTATGGTCACTACTGCAGTTAATATGGTTACTACTGCAGTTAATATGGTTACTACTGCAGTTAATATGGTTACTACTGCAGTTAATATGGCAGCAGAAAAGTCAAACACATTTCAAAGTCGACAAAATAAGAACTAAAATCAGATGAACATACAGTGATTCCTGAGACAATCCTAGGATAAAACTCTAAACAAGTCTTAACAGGGGCATCAGTGATTCAGACTGTTGTGTTTCTATCTGACAGAGGAGGAAATGACCCAGGTGACCTTTAACATCTGTCCTAAAGTCCTTTGACAGGAAAAAAGAGATGGTTTAGTAGTACTGGAGTACTATGGGCCGCCTTGGAGTACTATGGACCATCATTGAGTACTATGGACCATCATGCAGTACTATGGACCATCATGCAGTACTATGGACCGTGATGGAGTACTATGGTACCTGGTGTCCCCTTTCCCCCCTCCCCCCCTGGGGGGACTGGTGGCTCT
>CM035798.1:5298367-5310867 GCA_020466265.1 Siphamia tubifer | reverse complement strand
ATTATTGTAACCTGTGTGTGTGTGTCTGCAGAGACATATCATGCTATAACTCAATGAATACTGTATTTATCACCAGGACATTACATGGTCATATACATATAGATAATGTGCATCAGATGCAATGATCCATTTGAGTAAAGGTCAAAGGTCAAGGTCACAATTAACTCACTCAGTGCCACTGACGTATATATATACACGTCAATCACGGTTGAGGGGCGGGGGAGCGGTCTCATGCAGCCTGTCACAAAAAATCAGACTGGTTTCCAAATGCGCCGCTATTTTACCCAGGGGCAGATACTCCTGGATGGATTGGACCCCTAAAAGATCCAGGAACCATGGTGTAAAACCCAGGTAATTTAACCCGCTCATAATGCTCTGTTCCGGGGCAGAATAATGGAGCATGTGCACCCCACAACAGACCGGGGACCAGCGGTCTGAAGCCCGGCGTTTAACCCGCCCATGAAGCTCTGTTCTGGGTCTGAATATCAAGGTATCTGGACTCCTGTGAAAAATGACATTTTGCCTATTGGGAGTAGCTGGGGTTGACAGTGTTTGAACATTTTCCACAGTCCTTGGTACTACAAAACCAAAGTGGAAATTATTCTAAGAACCGAGTTTGACACACATAAATGGCTTTTGTCCTTTGGCAGTTTCAAGAGCCTCTGCAGTCAAAGTGAATGGGGGCAGCAACTGTGGAGTGCATTTTGCACTTTTCTGGAAGATATTTTTTCACGTACATCCCCGTTATGAGTAACCACAGTTTTAACTGGTGGTGCTCCAGTGTAATACAGGCCAGCTTCTGAGGGTGAGTTACCCGGGAAAAGACAAAGGGACATTGGATCCCTTTAGTGGATTTTTGCCCTCCGAACCTCCAGATCAAAACAGCTTTGTGAAGCCCCGCCTCTGAAGGGCCTATGCCCTCTGTTTGTCGGTCCTGCAGTAGGTTCCTTCAACATTGCAGGCTGGTACATGTTAGGTATTCGGGAGGGATGCGAGCCCTGACCCCTAACCCTATCACCCCTGTACTCTAAACCCTGACCCCTAAACCTATCACCCCTGTGCTCCAAACCCTTCACAATTCAATTCAATTCAATTTTATTTATAAAGCCCTAAATCACAACAAAGTCATCTCACAGGGCTTTACAAAAACACAATCAACTACAGAAATACATGAACAGTCCCAAGCATCCCCTGTCCTTAGACCCTCCTTCTCAGCAAGAAAAAACTTCCAAACCCAGTGGGAAAAAGAAGAAATCTTGAGGAGAACCACATTGAAGGACAGATCCACTCCCATGGACGGAAATCAGGCGTGTACTCATTGAATTTTGGTGTAGTACCAACCCAATCCTGTAGGGGGGGACCATGGGAATCGGTTTGTGGGTTGGGCACAACTGGTGTTGGCAGAGGAAGAAGGACGAGGTTGAGTGAAGATGGCAAAAAAGCGGAGATGTAGCGAACTGAGGCAGCTGGCGGTGGAAGAAAGCAGGTTTAGGAGTATTTCAGGAGATACTGCGGCAGGTGAGGGGGAAAGAGAAGGGAGAGTAGGTCGGAGATACCCAGCAAAGAAGAAGGGCAGAGTGAGCGGGTGCGGTGCGCACCATGTGCCTTCGAAGGACCGAGGGCACCAGCATGGCCCAGGTGAATCCGGTTCAGAGGATCCCAGTGAACCAGACCCGGATACTTCAGACGAATAGCTGCCGTCTGGTTCGTCTGACACCAACACAGCCTCATCGCCGGAGCGGGAGCCAGATCGCTCCGATAATGGACGTGACAGAGGTAAGAATTAACCCCCATTCAGTCCTTGTTACATGAACACCATTTTCCTCCAGTTGTATTATGGGCACCTGTTGTTAATCATTATGGTAATTATGTGTTACAGGTGGTGGGTCCAGCAGGGCCCCATCCCTTCTCTTGGTGGAGGACAAAGAAAGAAAGATAAACATATATATATATATATATATATATATATATATATATATATATATATATATATATATATATATATATATATATATATATATACCCTCTTCAATACCCTCTTCAATATCATAAAGAATGAAATGATTTATTACATTATGAATTATTGTCCTATATATGTACATCATTTACAGGTGTATCAGCTAGGGGCTGGGACCAGGACCAGGACCAGGGATGGGGTCAAGCCAACCCCAGGGAACCCCTGGGGTTGGCGTTTACTGCAACACCGGGCCCTCAGAACGCTGCTGCAGACTTAGACTCCAATGAGCCGCCGATTACCTAGACCTGTTTGTGACAGATGAGCTGCTGCAGCATATTTGCGATCAGACAAACTTGTATGCTCGTCAGTACTTTGAAGCCAACCCTGAGGCGCTACCCCACAGCAGAGGTAATGCCTGGAAGCCAGTGTCAGTCCCACAACTGAAAACATTCTTTGCACTGAGTTTCCTCACTGGCTACATCAAAAAAAACATTTGTATTGATGAGGGCATGATGCAGTGGCGGGGGTGCCTATCGTTCCGAGTGTATAACCCACAAAAGCCGGTGAAGTATGGTATAAAATGGTACATTCTGTGAGACTCTGCGACAGGGTACTGCTTCAACTTGCACGTGTGTGATCGCCTACAACTCCAACATGAATGGTGTGGATAAACTGGACCAGAATGTGGCCCACTACCCCTTCATAAGGAGGTCCCTAAACTGGTCAAAGAAGTTTGTGGCTTCCATGTTCCAAAGTGTTTAACCATATGTTCTTTATAGGGCCACAAATCCACAACAATGTACGTCACTTTTGGAGTTCACACGCAGGGTCGTTAGGATGTGTTCAGGGAAGCAGCATGGGGTGCTGGAGGACCAGACCAGGTAGACCAGGTCCACTATCCCAGAGCACCGGACAACATGGACCCTGAAAGTAGGCTGTATGGTAACATGGCGAGGCACCGACTGGACCATCTGATGCCCACCACCAAGAAGACCAGGCCAACACGGAGGTGTGGGGTCTGTGTACGCAGGGGCCACCGCACTGAGACCAGGGTGTGGTGTGTTTCCTGTCGTGTGGCGTTACATGAAAATGTTTAACAACAAATCACACACAGAGAAATAATACACTGATGAAGACATGTTTATAAATACATGACTGTTTTTATATCAAACACCTTGTTTTTGTTTCATAGAAGTCTACACTTTCTCTTTATGTGTTCTGTGTTTATGTAGTTTATGTTTATGTAGTTTATGTAATTTATGTTTATGTAGTTTATGTAGTTTATGTTTATGTAGTTTATGTTTATGTAGTTTATGTAATTTATGTTTATGTAGTTTATGTTTATGTAGTTTATGTTTATGTAGTTTATGTAGTTTATGTAGTTTATGTTTATGTAGTTTATGTAATTTATGTTTATGTAGTTTATGTAATTTATGTTTATGTAGTTTATGTAGTTTATGTTTATGTAGTTTATGTAGTTTATGTTTATGTAGTTTATGTTTATGTAGTTTATGTAATTTATGTTTATGTAGTTTATGTAGTTTATGTTTATGTAGTTTATGTAATTTATGTTTATGTAGTTTATGTAATTTATGTTTATGTAGTTTATGTAGTTTATGTTTATGTAGTTTATGTAGTTTATGTTTATGTAGTTTATGTTTATGTAGTTTATGTAATTTATGTTTATGTAGTTTATGTAATTTATGTTTATGTAGTTTATGTAATTTATGTTTATGTAGTTTATGTAGTTTATGTTTATGTAGTTTATGTTTATGTAGTTTATGTAGTTTATGTTTATGTAGTTTATGTAATTTATGTTTATGTAGTTTATGTAATTTATGTTTATGTAGTTTATGTAGTTTATGTTTATGTAGTTTATGTAGTTTATGTTTATGTAGTTTATGTAATTTATGTTTATGTAGTTTATGTAGTTTATGTTTATGTAGTTTATGTAGTTTATGTAGTTTATGTTTATGTAGTTTATGTTTATGTAGTTTATGTAATTTATGTTTATGTAGTTTATGTAATTTATGTTTATGTAGTTTATGTAATTTATGTTTATGTAGTTTATGTAGTTTATGTAGTTTATGTTTATGTAGTTTATGTTTATGTAGTTTATGTTTATGTAGTTTATATAATTTATGTTTATGTAGTTTATGTAGTTTATGTTTATGTAGTTTATGTAGTTTATGTTTATGTAGTTTATGTAGTTTATGTTTATGTAGTTTATGTTTATGTAGTTTATGTTTATGTAGTTTATGTAATTTATGTTTATGTAGTTTATGTAGTTTATGTTTATGTAGTTTATGTAATTTATGTTTATGTAGTTTATGTAATTTATGTTTATGTAGTTTATGTTTATGTAGTTTATGTTTATGTAGTTTATGTAGTTTATGTTTATGTAGTTTATGTAATTTATGTTTATGTAGTTTATGTAATTTATGTTTATGTAGTTTATGTTTATGTAGTTTATGTTTATGTAGTTTATGTTTATGTAGTTTATGTAATTTATGTTTATGTAGTTTATGTTTATGTAGTTTATGTAATTTATGTTTATGTAGTTTATGTAGTTTATGTTTATGTAGTTTATGTAGTTTATGTTTATGTAGTTTATGTTTATGTAGTTTATGTAATTTATGTTTATGTAGTTTATGTAATTTATGTTTATGTAGTTTATGTAATTTATGTTTATGTAGTTTATGTAGTTTATGTTTATGTAGTTTATGTTTATGTAGTTTATGTAGTTTATGTTTATGTAGTTTATGTAATTTATGTTTATGTAGTTTATGTAATTTATGTTTATGTAGTTTATGTTTATGTAGTTTATGTAGTTTATGTTTATGTAGTTTATGTAATTTATGTTTATGTAGTTTATGTAATTTATGTTTATGTAGTTTATGTTTATGTAGTTTATGTAATTTATGTTTATGTAGTTTATGTAGTTTATGTTTATGTAGTTTATGTAGTTTATGTTTATGTAGTTTATGTTTATGTAGTTTATGTAATTTATGTTTATGTAGTTTATGTAGTTTATGTTTATGTAGTTTATGTAATTTATGTTTATGTAGTTTATGTAATTTATGTTTATGTAGTTTATGTAGTTTATGTTTATGTAGTTTATGTAATTTATGTTTATGTAGTTTATGTAATTTATGTTTATGTAGTTTATGTTTATGTAGTTTATGTTTATGTAGTTTATGTAGTTTATGTTTATGTAGTTTATATAGTTTATGTTTATGTAGTTTATGTAATTTATGTTTATGTAGTTTATGTAATTTATGTTTATGTAGTTTATGTTTATGTAGTTTATGTTTATGTAGTTTATGTAGTTTATGTTTATGTAGTTTATGTAATTTATGTTTATGTAGTTTATGTAATTTATGTTTATGTAGTTTATGTAATTTATGTTTATGTAGTTTATGTAATTTATGTTTATGTAGTTTATGTAATTTATGTTTATGTAGTTTATGTAATTTATGTTTATGTAGTTTATGTAATTTATGTTTATGTAGTTTATGTAGTTTATGTTTATGTAGTTTATGTTTATGTAGTTTATGTAATTTATGTTTATGTAGTTTATGTAATTTATGTAGTTTATGTTTATGTAGTTTATGTTTATGTAGTTTATGTAGTTTATGTAGTTTATGTAATTTATGTTTATGTAGTTTATGTAGTTTATGTAGTTTATGTAATTTATGTTTATGTAGTTTATGTAATTTATGTTTATGTAGTTTATGTAATTTATGTTTATGTAGTTTATGTAATTTATGTTTATGTAGTTTATGTAATTTATGTTTATGTAGTTTATGTAATTTATGTTTATGTAGTTTATGTAATTTATGTTTATGTAGTTTATGTAATTTATGTTTATGTAGTTTATGTAATTTATGTTTATGTAGTTTATGTAATTTATGTTTATGTAGTTTATGTAATTTATGTTTATGTAGTTTATGTAATTTATGTTTATGTAGTTTATGTAATTTATGTTTATGTAGTTTATGTAATTTATGTTTATGTAGTTTATGTAATTTATGTTTATGTAGTTTATGTAATTTATGTTTATGTAGTTTATGTAGTTTATGTAGTTTATGTAGTTTATGTAATTTATGTTTATGTAGTTTATGTAGTTTATGTTTATGTAGTCATAAAACTCAATATTCTGTGGGTCTTGAAAAATCAGTCAAAATTTTCCATAACTGCTGGAACTGTGAGACTGGCTGTTCAGAAAATTGCTAGCAGTGAATGAGTTAACTAAAAGGCCAAAATGGGTTATGGGTTCTAACTCCAGAACAGAGGGTCACAGAACTTTCAGATTGGTACCAAATGATGCAGAATGAAGATTTATATAATTCTCATACTTGGTGTTATCACCTACGACCAATTGTTTTTGAGATCTCTGGAGGTCAAAGGTGACATGTGGCAAAATTAACTTGGCCACATGTCAGTTTATGTTTGACACACACTGTTTGTGTGTGTCAAACATAAACATATCACGCTATGGGGATGGCTAGTGTTACATAACGGCAAATCGCTTCCGTGTCCTCAGCGCTAATTACAAACAATGGCTATAGCGAAGGAACTGGTGACTTTTTTTTTACAATGGCATCCTACTTTGCAGACTTCACAAAGTCAGTGAAAAAACGCATAAACTCTTCCACCTCCAATAGAGTTATAAAAGTATGTGTACTGTCAGGAGGGAGTCTGAAACGGAAAGTTCAAGCTTCTATGAAGATTAGAATTTACAATGTTGAGGTGAGTAAGGGCGCTCTTCCATTATTGCAGCGCGACATGTCGACATGCTGGAAAGGTCCCCCTGGTGTTGCTGTATTGCTATAACAAGCTGCCCTGTGTCTGGGCATGTACAAACATGTGGACATTCTCCGTCATTAATTAATTCACCCGTGATTGCAATGGCATGATAAAGAAGGTATATATACTCAAAATGTTCATGGGCGACTACAAAAAACAGAAGGAAAGAGACCTAAATATTGATGCTCTTTGTTTAATTTGTTTCCTATGCATGGTAAATAGTAAACGGACTGTACTTATATCAAACATTTTATTCACCACTTTCTGTCCAAAGCGCTTTACAATTCCTCACATTCACCCATTCACACACACACATACACCAGTAGAGGTATACATACCATAATATATTCAGCTGTCAATCACAGCTGGGGAAATGACCCATTATATTAGCACATATAACGGTGATTGCAGTAGTGTTGTACAGTTTTGTACAGTTCACACACATAACATCAACCCACCAGGAAGACCAAAGGTTTCACCACCTTCCTTCATGCCTCGTCCTTTAGATAAGTGTCTATAAATGTAATAATAAAAATAATAATAATAATGATAATAATAATAATGAACTTTAGTTATATAGCACCTTTCATGAGCATAAAAGTCACACGTGTTTTACAAAAGCAATAGAAGAATAAAATATAAAAACCCTAAACACAGACCTACAACAGTAAAAACAACTAAAACAAAGTTGAGTCTAAACACACGATCTTTAGCTGCTTTTTAAAAGTGTCAACAGTGTCCACAGCAGTGGTTAGGTGGTGGTTTCAGTTTTTTCACCTATTGTTTTTTGTTTTGTGTGTGTGTGGCTCTTTGTCACTGTCATATCTATTGTCTCTGAGTCTTTTTTCTGTCTCTTTCTCTGTCTCTGTGTATATTTACTCTTCTTTGCTCTGCTGTCTCTGTTCATCTTTCACCCAGTTCTTGCCTTCCAAGGCTGATTGAGGATACAACACACCTGATGAGCTCAGCTGGGCTCATCAGATGGACACTATATAAACCCTCATTCTATCCTCTGTCTCCTGCCAGAATATCACCATATAATCATCTGATTTTCCTGCGTATTATCTTGTTCTGCAGTTCTGTGGACCAGACCTGTTTCTTCCTGACCTCTGTTCCTTGCCTGTGTTCCGACCCGTTTCTTTCAGTACAGATCTCAGAAAGACTTAAAAGGGGGGTTCCCTTCCATCTGCTGTAGTGTTTTATTAATCTGACTTGTATTAATAAATATCTTAACCTTTAAGAATTGTCTGTGGTTCTGCACTTGGTTTCCCTGCTGCCCGTTACACTATATTCTGGCCAACATGAACCCAGCAGCCCACACTGAGACCCGGTTGGGTCGTTTGGAACAGGGCATTACAGCCATTGCAGCCCAGGTACAGCAGTTGGCCGGTCTGCTCACTAAAGACACTGCAGCTGAACCCAGTCAGCTCATCACAGAGTCTGGTTCTGAGACTCCCCAGATGCCCCGAGGGGTAAGTGAACCCAGAGTCGGAGAACCTGAACGGTATGCAGGTGAGCCTAAAGGACGTAACCCGTTTCTCACAAACTGTTCAATTCTGTTTTCATTACAACCTCACACATTTGCGACGGAACCAGTTTAAGTAGCATATTGAATCAACAATCTCACGGGTCGAGCCAGGCTTTGGGGTACCGCTGAGTGGGAGAAGAGGACATTCGCCTGTTCATCATTCGCCGCCTTCTCTCAAGAGCTGAGACGAGTTATTGGGCCATTATCCCAGGGTCCGGATGCAGTTGGAGGGTTGTCTAGTATTAAGCAGGGAAGCAGGTCTGTGTTTGATTATTCCCTGGACGTTAGAATTAGAGCTCACCTTAGGACTTGGAACAATTCAGCCAAGTGTGAAATGTTTTTGGCCGGATTATCACCTCAGATAAAATATCAATTGGTGTCCTTTGACCTACTCACTGATTTAGAAGATGTCATTGACCTCACCATTAAGATTGATCATCGTGTCCGGGCTTGGAGAGGGGAATCGTGCCGTCGATCCAGGCTTACCCCTCAGGAACAGGAACGACGCCGCAAGGAGAATCTGTGATTGGGGGGGACCATTACATCCAGGGGTGTCCGTTAAAAAGGTCGGGCTCACTAAGAGGGAGCATATTGCTGAGCCGTTCCACTTCCTCTGCTCCCATTTCCCGACCCTTGTTCCATGTTCAGCTGCTACCTAGAGGTGAGCCTTTAACTATTTCTGCTTTCAATGACTCAGGGGCTGTTAAACAACTAGGGTTGTCTGTCAGTCCATTAAAAAAGACAGTTGTCACTCACGCTCTAAAAGGACATTTACTGGCCAGAATCACTCATCAAACTGAGCCGGTGCCCATGGTTGTTTCTGGTTGTCACCATGAAATGATTAAATTCTTTGTTTTTTACTCTCCTGATCTCCCTGTGATCCTAGGTTACCCGTGGCTCCGCCGTCATAACCCCCACTTGGACTGGCAAACTGGGTCTGTATTGGGTTGGGGCAAGGGCTGTCAATCTGTTTGTCTCCAACAGTTGGAGCTCGTACCTCAGCCTGCTGCTTCAGTGACCTCACAGGATCTGAACAATGTGCCGGCTGTGTATCTGGACTATAAGGAGGTATTTAGTGAGACCAAAGCAACTTCATTACCTCCTCATCGAGACTTTGACTGTGGGATTGATCTTCTGCCAGGTACATTACACCCCAAGGGAAGATTGTACTCTCTTTCAGCCCCAGAACGTGAGGCCATGGACACGTACATTAATGATGCTCTGGCAGCTGGAATAATTCGACCTTCTTCCTCTCCGGCGGGGGTGGGATTCTTTTTTGTGGACAAGAAAGACAAGACATTACATCCTTGTATTGACTATAGAGGCTTGAATGACATAACCGTTAAGAACAGATACCCGTCTTTACTAAGTTGGACCTTAGAAATGCCTATCATTTGGTTTGCATCAGAAAAGGAGATGAGTAGAAGACAGCTTTTAATACACCATCTGGTCACTATGAATACCTGGTGATGCCTTTTGGGCTAACTAATGCTCCAGCCGTCTTTCAAAGTCTCATCAATAAGGTATTGAGGGATATGCTGAACAAGTTTGTGTTTGTCTAGCTTGATGACATTCTGATTTTCTCCCATTCAGAACAGGATCATGTACACCATGTTCAAGCCGCCAGCCCCGACCTTGGACCGGATCCGAACCCGACCCAGCTTATGCCCATGGACGTGAGAAGGTCTAGTGATTCCAGTCTGTACTTCCAGTACAGATCTCGGAAAGACTTTAAAGGGGGGTTCCCTTCCATCTGATGTATTGTGTCATTAATCGGACTTGTTTTAATAAATATCTTAACCTTTAAGAATTGTCTGTGGTTCTGCACTTGGGTTCCCTGCTACCCATTACAGTCATGGTGTCATCACAGATACACCCCCATGATCTACTGTCAAAGGATAATGGACGTACAGTTGCCACAGTACTTTGCATAAAGTTCAGCTCAGCTACACTTTTTGCCGTTCATCTCTGTCTTGCTGTGTCACAATCCCAGAAGGTCTTGCGAGTATGACAACAGTGTTTGGATGGATTGTAAAGACAAAGAATGGAATGTGTCCAATGCAGCATGATGTGCCACAAAAATGGAAGAGCGCCCTAAGACTGTAGCGAAGGGCGTCAGGATGAACAAATACTGTTGTCGGGTGTTTTTACACACTTGTACAACAGGGCGCCGCCATGGTAGCGGCTCACATTAGCTTCAAGTAAATCCATGTTCATGATCATAGATCTTACTTCCCTGCGCAGTTCAAGCCTTCTTCTCTTCGTATTTTCATCCCGAGGAAAGCATTTGTAGGATATTGGTTTATTAACGTAGTTCCAGTTGAAACGCACTATAATACACTGACAAACGATGACACAAACACACACACACACTATAATACACTGACAAACGATGACACAAACACACACACACACTATAATACACTGACAAACGATGACACAAACACACACTATAATACACTGACAAACGATGACACAAACACACACTATAATACACTGACAAACGATGACACAAACACACACACACACTATAATACACTGACAAACGATGACACAAACACACACACACACTATAATACACTGACAAACGATGACACAAACACACACTATAATACACTGACAAACGATGACACAAACACACACTATAATACACTGACAAACGATGACACAAACACACACACACACTATAATACACTGACAAACGATGACACAAACACACACTATAATACACTGACAAACGATGACACAAACACACACTATAATACACTGACAAACGATGACACAAACACACACACACACTATAATACACTGACAAACGATGACACAAACACACACTATAATACACTGACAAACGATGACACAAACACACACTATAATACACTGACAAACGATGACACAAACACACACACACACTATAATACACTGACAAACGATGACACAAACACACACTATAATACACTGACAAACGATGACACAAACACACACTATAATACACTGACAAACGATGACACAAACACACACACACACTATAATACACTGACAAACAATGACACAAACACACACACACACTATAATACACTGACAAACGATGACACAAACACACACACACTATAATACACTGACAAACAATGACACAAACACACACACACACTATAATACACTGACAAACAATGACACAAACACACACTATAATACACTGACAAACAATGACACAAACACACACTATAATACACTGACAAACAATGACACAAACACACACTATAATACACTGACAAATGATGACACAAACACACACTATAATACACTGACAAATGATGACACAAACACACACACACTATAATACACTGACAAACGATGACACAAACACACACTATAATACACTGACAAATGATGACACAAACACACACACACTATAATACACTGACAAACGATGACACAAACACACACACACTATAATACACTGACAAACAATGACACAAACACACACTATAATACACTGACAAACGATGACACAAACACACACTATAATACACTGACAAACGATGACACAAACACACACTATAATACACTGACAAACAATGACACAAACACACACACACACTATAATACACTGACAAACAATGACACAAACACACACTATAATACACTGACAAACGATGACACAAACACACACACACACTATAATACACTGACAAACAATGACACAAACACACACTATAATACACTGACAAACAATGACACAAACACACACTATAATACACTGACAAACGATGACACAAACACACACACACACTATAATACACTGACAAACGATGACACAAACACACACTATAATACACTGACAAACGATGACACAAACACACACTATAATACACTGACAAACGATGACACAAACACACACACACACTATAATACACTGACAAACGATGACACAAACACACACTATAATACACTGACAAACAATGACACAAACACACACACACACTATAATACACTGACAAACGATGACACAAACACACACTATAATACACTGACAAACGATGACACAAACACACACTATAATACACTGACAAACGATGACACAAACACACACACACTATAATACACTGACAAACAATGACACAAACACACACACACACTATAATACACTGACAAACAATGACACAAACACACACTATAATACACTGACAAACAATGACACAAACA
>CM035798.1:5290867-5293367 GCA_020466265.1 Siphamia tubifer | reverse complement strand
GGCTAACGTTAGCATTATGCTAACGAGACGTTGACTTGAACCATAGACAGAACAAATATAAAATAGTCAAATAGTCCATGTCCTCTATACTATCCATACATAACCATAGAACCCTAGTCCTAGGTAGAAGTGGACAGACTAATGACTGGTGGACAGACTAATGACTGGTGGACAGACTAATGACTGGTGGACAGACTAATGACTGGTGGACAGATTAATGACTGGTGGACAGACTAATGACTGGTGGACAGACTTATGACTGGTGGACAGACTAATGACTGGTGGACAGACTAATGACTGGTGGACAGACTAATGACTGGTGGACACACTTATGACTGGTGGACAGACTAATGACTGGTGGACAGACTAATGACTGGTGGACAGACTAATGACTGGTGGACAGACTAATGACTGGTGGACACACTTATGACTGGTGGACAGACTAATGACTGGTGGACAGACTAATGACTGGTGGACAGACTAATGACTGGTGGACACACTTATGACTGGTGGACAGATTAATGACTGGTGGACAGACTAATGACTGGTGGACAGACTTATGACTAGTGGACAGACTAATGACTGGTGGACAGACTAATGACTGGTGGACACACTTATGACTGGTGGACAGATTAATGACTGGTGGACAGACTAATGACTGGTGGACAGACTAATGACTGGTGGACAGACTAATGACTGGTGGACAGACTTATGACTGGTGGACAGACTAATGACTGGTGGACAGACTAATGACTGGTGGACAGACTTATGACTGGTGGACAGACTAATGACTGGTGGACAGACTAATGACTGGTGGACAGACTCATGACTGGTGGACAGACTAATGACTGGTGGACAGACTAATGACTGGTGGACAGACTAATGACTGGTGGACAGACTTATGACTGGTGGACAGACTAATGACTGGTGGACAGACTAATGACTGGTGGACAGACTTATGACTGGTGGACAGACTAATGACTGGTGGACAGACTTATCACTTCAGTCGCACTCATCTCTATTTACTTTCATACTTTTTACTCAATGAAAATATCGTAGCCTTTATCAAGTTTCTTTTTCGTTACTGAATTTTCCTCCACGATTCTTCCAATATGTGTAAATGTTAAAAGTGTCAAATTTCTTCAGGAACTTGAAAAAACTCTTTCAATGTTAGCATCTTTCTACCGTCTGGATGTTTAACAGGAAGTTCGGTAACGCTCCTCTGACGTATGTCGCTTTTTGTGAAAATGGTCCATAGTCTGCAGGTGTTTCATAGTGCCAGGAGCACTGTTGCCATGGTGATGAGCAGTGGCGGGAACTTCAAAGGGCAGACTCATAGACAGCTCCACACTCTGTTACATGGAAAAAATAGGTGTGAACATACTGCCGAACTACTGCCATTTTTGGTAAAAGTGTAAATAATTGTTGAAAACAAAGTTGATGATGAGTGACAGGAGGGTGTGAGGAACAAGTACATGTACTTTTTATGTGTGTACTGTGAAAAATAAGTGAGTTAGAACAATTTGAAAAACACTGAACTCAACATGAGACAGAAATGATTTTTCCAATAGAAGTCTATTGACAGAAATCCCTGACATCATCCCAAACAGGTTCCTGTCATTTCACTTTAAAAAGAGCTAGATCTTCAAACCCTGGTTTGTTTGAATTCTCACAACCATGGCAACATTTGTGGAAAAGATTGTTTGTCTACTATTTATGGTTTTGCCGTGAGGACGAGTTATTGAGACATTTTTCAGCTTAATTTTTTCTTCTCTCGTGCTCTAGCGATGACATCACCCACTGATAAAAAGTCAGATTTTGGTCTTTTCAGGGTGGATTTACTGAGTTCTCTATCGACAACCGTAAATCACACCCTCATGACAATCACATCCTAAAGACACCACAAAAATGACTGTGTTTGAAAGTTTAAATGAAGTCTGTGCCACAAAGTATGAAGAAGCACGAGTGTTTTTGTCTGTCCCATTAAGAATGAATGGAGTTTTATTTGGTTTAATAATGCGAAATCTGTACGACATATCGGAATTATGAGACCACGTGTAATCCTTAGGTTAATGCGAACATCTAATAACTTTGACTTTTTGTCTCATAATTTTTTTATTTTTACATCACAATTTTGAATTTTCTTTTAAAATTATGCATTTTTTAAATTTCAATTGTCTTTTTTTATCCCATGATGTACTTTTATTTCAATTGTGACTTTTTTTAAAATCTAAATTTCATATTTTTTTGTCCATATCTACAAAACTGAGTAAGTGTGACTTGATCAAACAGATTATCTACACACTAAGTCACTTTTAAAGGATGTATTTTAGATATATTTTAAACTTTTCAGATTTTTCTTGCTTAAATAATTATTATTGCATTCATGGAAAAAAATAATGTAGTTTTACTTTTTAACTTTGTACTTTAATTACAATTGAGAAGTTGTACATTTTTATTTTACTTCAGTAAAGCAGTAGAATCAGTACTTCTACTTTTA
>CM035798.1:5283946-5290767 GCA_020466265.1 Siphamia tubifer | reverse complement strand
ACATCAGTGATGGAATGCCATGGTGTGAGGAACGTCTGGTCCGGAAAGTTCTCTTTCTGTCCCTCAGGGAATTCAGAGACACACATCGTGCTGCACACAAACACTCACACATCTACACACGTACATATAAACACAAATGTACATCCAAAAATATTGCACATAAGCAACGGAATGCCCAACCTTTGTCTAACAAACACACTAAAAAACACCCACAGAAAAACACACGTATAAGACGGTGTACGTGTACGCCACCGAAAAAAGTCACAACCAGACGAAAGGTGCAGAAAAAGGCACACCTTAGACAGGTTGTCCACACAGGTCAACACACAAAAACAAATCCACATGGTCTCCAAAGTCTGCGAATTTCAAAACATGTCAAAACTCATAAACACTCCAATGAAGTAAAAAATATCAACTTGTCTAAAGACTCTCACACTTTAAAAAAGAAAAGCACCACCCCGCTGGACGACACAAAAAAACAATCCAAATTGTGTAGAGGGAGAAGTCAAAGTGTCCTAAAAGATCACCTGTTTCAAAAGAATTCTGTATCAACAAGGACACTGCGTTCGCATAAAACACTAAATACACTGTTAGTCTTGAATTCTAAATATATTGAAAGTACACAACATGCACATACTTCTACACACAAATATTGTCCTAACTCTGATACTCAAACACCACTTCCACTTCCTGCTGGAACCAGAACTCTGAGGTCACAAACTCCTGCAGGTCTTAGTGGTCAGTAATATTTGTTTGTATAAATACTGTTTCCAACCCTAAATAATCTGGTATAATGAACTGCACTTTTTTATTAAGGGTACCTGGATAATACTTTACACCCATCTGAATCCATCCTTACTGCAAGTACCAGATGGAGCCAGTCTTTAAAGACTCGCTGTCAACAGCGGCGTACTGCTGATGTTCTCTGTGACAAGGATGACCCAGACGACCCAGCCAATAAGAGGTCAGTGCCCTAACCCTAACTCTAACCCCTATCCCTAAAGGGCTCTGCATGCTCTTGTGGCAAAATATCGCAGTTAACTTGTTGTAAATGTTTGTAATTTACGCCAGTGCGGTGAGTACATGGTGTTCGCTACTCAGCACCACAGCGGCAAGTGGCATTCTCATGAACTCGCTAGGGTTTCCTATCTAGATCCCTGGTCCTTTTCGACATCAGACCCTTTCATTGTCGAACAAACTTGTCTTGCGGATTCTTTCACTTCCTCATGCACTCAGCCAAATCCATATTCACACGAGTCATCTTCAACAATGATGTTCGTGTTCACGAAACAAGTCGGAAAAGTGGAAAAAAAAAGCGGAAGTGCATGTAGAGCAGAAGTAGTATTGACCAATCTGAGGTCTCTTTTCTGGTCTTATCTGTGACACTGTCTGCGGTGGGTTACATTTTCTGGGAGGTGAATGCAACTCTGTGATGGAGGATAAAGAATCTGTGACGAACCTGGGACACATTGCAGACGCCTTGGCTTCGGAGAATCACAGTCCTTCATAATCATGACTTTTTGTGCTCTGCCCATGTGCTGGTTAGGGGTCATCTACTGGGGTTAGGGTGGTATTTTAGAGTTAGGCTACATCATCTGCTTATAGAATCAACTCCAGCTATTTGTAGAAAAACTATTCAGATGGAGAAATATTTCCTGACAGAACATGTTGTGATTGAATTTGTGCACAGACCAAGGTTACAAGCACAGAGGAAGTTTGCCCAGTCCCCTCCCTGTTCACCAGGACCACCAGCGTGTGTGACATCATCACCAGCGTGTCTGACATCACAGTGTAACCACACGCACAGACTCGCTGTTGTCACGTGTCTGACCAGACGTCGACCCAAGACAGAAGACTTCCTTTCATTTCTCTGTTTGAGAGGTAAGTACAGTAGGAACCCACCGCAGGTGGTACAGTAGGAACCCACCGCAGGTGGTACAGTAGGAACCCACCGCAGGTGGTACAGTAGGAACCCACCGCAGGTGGTACAGTAGGAACCCACCGCAGGTGGTACTGATGGTAAGCTAAATGGGTCACATTTACGCCAATGCTTAACGTCATAGGACTTGTAAAGAACGCATGTTATCACCAACAAGACGCACGTAAAAAAACAGGTGTTGTCCTGATGTGATGATAATGTCCATCCTTCTTTTCTTCAGCCAATGAATTTGAAGTGTTTTCACCCAATCACTGATCAACACAGTCAGACCAAAGCAGTTCAGCACAGATCAGTTTAGAGTCAAACTCTGCCCAGATTGTGTCAATGTTTCCACACTGTCACAAAACCTGTTTCTTACTTTTGAGAATATTTCCTGTAAATTGTCATGGACATTTGGTCTGACTGTGTTGATCAGTGATTGGGTGAAAACACTTCAAATTCATTGGCTGAAGAAAAGGATGGACATTATTATCATATTAAGAAAACATCTGTTTTTTTACGTACACTGTCTTGTTGTTGACAATGTGCGTTTTCTATGGGTAAATGTCAGTCTTACTGCGTTAAGCATTGGTGTAAATGTGACCCATTTTGGTTGCCATAGGTACAGTAGGAACACACCACAGTAGACGTGTGTAGACACAGGGTTAGGGTTATGGGGGTTAGGGTACAGTGTATTATATTTTCCAATTTTGTGTTCGGGTTAATGTTTTGAGTTAATTAAATATGTCTTATTTCCTTTTTTGCTCCAGGTTCAGCAGCGTTGCCTAGCAACATGTCTTTCTTAGCAACTGGACGACAGAAAGACACAGCTGGTTCTAAACATCTGCCCTCCTGTACTGAACTGAAGGAGAGTATACTGAGTAGAACAACAGGTATTTATACTGAACTGAAGGAGAGTATACTGAGTAGAACAACAGGTATTTATACTGAACTGAAGGAGAGTATACTGAGTAGAACAACAGAGATACAGTGGTACCTCTACTTCCTACAGTGAATTTTTCGTAAATAGTCGCATTGTAAAGGGTCTGATTGGTTCCAAGGCCCCCAATACTACCCCTAAACCCCAAATACTACCCCTAAAACCTTTAAATAATAAAAGTATACACATTTAGTACAGTGCCTGACAAAAGTCTTGTTGCTTATCCATTTTGTAGAAACAGCTTGACTTGTAATGAATCCATTGTTTTTAGAAATGGCTCATAGAAAAGCTAAAACCCTTCCAAATTATGTTCATAATTTATCATAAAAGTCATTAGCTTGAAGACAGATTGATCATTTAATAAACACAGAATAGTCACATTTTGCCAACACAAAAGTTTTGTCACCTTGTCATAATCAGCCTCATCTGTGATCAATAATCAATCAATCAATTAGTGGGTGTGAATAAATAGAACCACAGCACACTGGCCTTCACATCAACTGTAACTTGACCTCTGTCAACATGCGTATGGTTTACCCTACGACCAAAGCTTTGATCATCAGGACACTGAAGACCAGATCCACTGTTGAAGTGGATGACACCTTCAGTATGTCTCAGTGACAAGTACAAAGGATAAAGAAAGGATTTGAAGAGACTGGAGAAGGTTTTGACAGGTCCAGGTCCGACAGACCCTGCAAGACAATTGCTGGGGAGGACTGTTTGTTCGCTCGAAAATCCAAGTCCAGCCCTTTTTCCACCAGCAGAGCTCCACCAGGTCTGGTCACCTGTAGTCCCTGTCTCACCAGAACAGTCAAATTTTGTCTCAAAATGGCCTCCATGCTAGAATCAGTGTCCAGAAACCAGCACTAAAGAAAAGGCAATTAAAAAGGGTGTGGCATTTGCCAAGACCCCCAGCCTGCTCAAAGGATGGACAATGGAAAAGTGGCAGAAGGTGGATTTCTATGATGAATCTTCAGTTGAATTACATCACAGCCGCCGTAAGTATTGTATGAGACCAACTGGAGCCCACATGGATCCAAATTTCACCCAGAAAAAGAGTTAAGTTTGGTGGTGGAAAAATCATGGTCTGGAGTTACATCCAGTATGGAGGTGTGCGACAGATTAGCAGGGTGGTAGGTAATATCAATAGCCTAAAATCAACAAGTATGAGCTACCTCTTCCATTCCCAACCATAAAAGTTGTCACCCCATACTTCCAGCTCTACAGAAAAGTTCCTCAAGGTGAAGAAGGTCCAGGTGCTCCTGGACTAGCTGGCCCAGGTACGTGAACATGATTGAGCATGTCTGTGGTAGAATGAAAGAGGAAGATGAAACCAAAGACCCTTGAACTCGGGGAGGCATGGAAGAGTGTTTTTTTTTTTATATTCCTGATGACTTCGTCAATAAATTGTATGAATCATTGCCTAACCACATTGATGCAGTTGTTCAGGATCATGGAAGTCATCCGTATATTAAACATGGATCTTCCAGCACCACTACTTAATTCACTGATGATGTGCAACATGTTTTTGAATTTGACAAAAAATAATTAGTTCAGTTTTCACATTATTCTATGCAGGTGACAAAACTTTTGTGTTGGTAAAATGTGACTCTTCTGTGTTTATTAAATGATCCATGGGTCTTCAGTTCTATTTCATCCCTACTGACTGCCAGAGGGCGGTGCTGAAAGCACTGAATGATCCCTGTGCAGTTCGAGTAGTAATACCAAATGAGTCACACCTGTGACCCTGGATGACGCTCCAGAGGTAATATAAACAGTCGTCATCCATAGCTCTGTTCCTACAGACCCTTCTTGCGGAAAACGCTCCCAGCTCTGGCCCCACGTCATTAATGTTTTGTATTATTACCTGGCTGTAGCCTTCTATTGTTTGAGTGGCTATTGCATGCAATTCGGTTCCTGTTTAGTGACAGCAAGCGTTCGTGCACCCGCTCCCAGTTTTGGTTGTCTTGTGCAGATTATGGCTTCATACCTGTGTGCCATCTGCAGTTATTGTTGAATACTCAGTGTTACATGTCGTGGGTCATAACTGGTGAAGGCACGCGTTCACGCACTCGCTCCCAGCTTTGGCCTTAACTCACAAGTGTGTTGGTTTATATCTGATTTCTGCCTCTTAGTTGGTGAAGGCTACCATTCACGTACCTGCTCCCAGCTTTGGTTTTCTGGTGCAGATTATGGCTCCCTACCTGTGTGCCCTCTACTGTTATTGTTGAATACTCGTCTTGGGTCATAATTGGTGAAGGGTAGCGTCCACGCACCCGCTCCCAGCTTTGGTTTTCTGGTGCAGATTGTGGCTCCCTATCTGTGTGCCATCTGCTGTTGTTATTGGATACTCGTCTTGGGTCATAACTGGTGAAGGCATGCGTTCGCGCACCCGCTTCCAGCTTTGGCCTTAAGTGATTGGTTTTTTTTTTTTACGTTATCTGGCATAATATTGATGGTTCCCATTGTTGTGTGGATTGTGGGGCTGTGCTTCAGGCAGATGATGGGCACGGCCGGTGTCCTGCCTGCCTTGGCCCTGATCACCTGAGGGAAGCATTGTCAGGTGATCCGTGGATGAACTGTAGTTACATGCCACGGGCAGTGAGACTGGCAAGGATAGCACATGTGTCCCCAACAGGTGCACCTGATCTCCCACCTTCAGGTCAGGTACTGTTTCCCCCACCTCGACGCTCCAAGTGTCTCCATGAGCCTGCTGCTGCTGCAGTATCAGAGGCAGCATCGGCCTCCCATTTTCATGGGCCGGAGGAGACAGTCTTCTTGGGCTTCTAATACTGGCCAGCCGGTGATGCCGGTGGGCCGGCTGTCGGATGTTTTTCCCAACAGCAGCTTAGTTTCTGGGCTACTCATGCAGTAGACCCGTGGGTTGTTACCACTCTGACTCATGGGTACAGACTGGAATTCCAACGCCGGCCACATATCTCAGGTTGGGTCATGATGACAATCATTCACGACCAGGAAAAGGCACAGGCCCTGGACCGGGAGCTTTCTGCCCTCCTGGCCAAGGGTGCAATTGAGGCAGTAGATCCTCTGCAGCAGTCCAGTGGCTATTATTCCACGTACTTTCTTGTGACCAAGAAAGATGGTGGATTGTGTCCCCTATTAGACCTGAGGGGACTCAATCGCTACATGAAGGTGTTGCCATTCCACATGCTCACCACAATGGAAGTCACTCAGTCTCTGGCGGACCAGGAGTGGTTCACGCTGATAGACATGAAGGACGCTTATTTTCATATACCCATTGCCCCTGAAGATCGGCGGTTCACCTGTCGGGGCCTCCATTGGCAATTCAGGGTGCTCCCTTTCGGCCTTTCCCTCTCCCCAAGGGTGTTTACCTGTGTTGTGAAGGCAGACAGACAGTGCCTCTGTTGTTAACCATATAAATCACCAAGGGGGTGTCAGGTCGGCGCGTCTCCTGTACGTGTCCCGCCGTCTTCTACTGTGGGCTGTGCCTCGTCTTGCTACACTGCGGGCAGTATACCTGCCAGGAGTCGACACTTCAACATGTGGACAGCCAGAGCCAGGACGCAACCCACCAACCTCTCGGTGATTGGGCGACCCACTCTACCAACTGAGCCACAGCCACCCTAGAGGTACCACTGTATTTATTTGGGTCAGGGTCTTTAAACCACTGCTATTTTCTGAAGTAAATGGTGTTTGTGTGTGACTTGTGTAGTCCACAGGAGGTGTGAGTCTCTGAGGGAGAGAAACTTGGACTCTTCCTCCGCTAGCTCATTCTGCACTCTAACTACCCGAGCACAGAGGAGGAGGAGAGAGACGGAGAGCACTGAGCAGAACACAGGACAAGGAGCTGAGAGTCTCCTCATCACACCTCAGCAGTTATCTCTGCAGGTATCCGTTTTTCATTGAACTCATTGGACAAGTGTGGAGTTAAACACTGTATGTATGTATGTGTGTGTGTGTATATATATGTGTATATATATA
>CM035798.1:5241446-5276446 GCA_020466265.1 Siphamia tubifer | reverse complement strand
GGTCTAGTAGAATGAGGACAGAAGATAGTCCTTCTGTTCTTGCAGTCCTCAGAGCTTTGGTTACTGACTGTAGTACTGTTTTAGTTCAATTCAATTTTATTTATAAAGCCCTAAATCACAACAACGTCGTCTCAGAGGGCTTTACAAAAACATAATCAACTACAGAAATACATGAAAAGTCCCAAGCATCCTCTGTCCTTAGACCCTCCTTCTGTCCTTAGACCCTCCTTCTGTCCTTAGACCCTCCTTCTCGGCAAGAAAAAACTTCAAAACCCAGTGGGGAAAAAGGAGAAATCTTGAGGAGAACCACATTGAAGGACAGATCCACTCCCATGGACGGACAGACTATAGATGAACGTCCATGTATACATAAATGAAGGGGGGGGGGCTGGTCCAGACAGGTAGGGGCGGGGGTCCGGGGTCACAGGTCGGCACAGGCGAGATACTGCAGATCCTGTCGTCCATGGCTCCCGTGCAGACACTGTCAGGAGAGCCACCACTCCCCCCAGGGGGGGAGGGGGGAAAGGGGACACCAGGTGACTAGTCATGAACAGACTTGGTATGAAAGATAGGTTATAAAAATGACAGAAACAGGTGTGAGAGAGAGAAAGAGAAGAAAGAACTCAGTGTCTGTACTTCCCCCAGCATTCTAACTCCTAGGGCAGCCTAGACTGAACTGTGACTCATACATCACATCATTTTTAACTAACCTGACCATAGTCTTTCTCAAACAGGAATGTTTTAAGCCTAATTTTAAATGTAGAGACTGTGTCGGCATCTTTAATATTAAAGGGAAGATGATTCCATAAGACAGTAACCATGGTAACTAAAGGCTCTAGCTCCATCAGACAGTAACCATGGTAACTAAAGGCTCTAGCTCCTACTGTACTTTTAGAAACCCTAGGAACTTTCAATAAACCTGCATTTTGAGAACGAAGGGTTCTATTGGGTTGGTACGGAACCAGATCATCTTTAAGATAAGAGGGGCCCATACCATTAATGGTTTTATATGTAAGGAGGAGGATTTTAAATTTAATTCTAAACTCAACTGGTAGCCAGTGAAGGGTTTGGAGCACAGGGGTGATAGGGTTAGGGGTCAGGGGTCAGGGTTTGGAGCACAGGGGTGATAGGGTTAGGGGTCAGGGTTTGGAGCACAGGGGTGATAGGGTTAGGGGTCAGGGGTCAGGGTTTGCAGCACAGGGGTGATAGGGTTAGGGGTCAGGGGTCAGGGTTTGGAGCACAGGGGTGATAGGGTTAGGGGTCAGGGTTTGGAGCACAGGGGTGATGTGTTCTCTTCTATTTGATCCTGTTAATAATCTTGCTGCTGCATTTTGAACCAGTTGAAGCTTTTTAGGGAATATTTAGGACACGCTACAAGTAAGGAGTTACAATAATCTAATCGTGATGTAACAAATGCATGAATTAATTTTTCTGCAGTCGTTTTAGACAGAATATTCCTAATTTTGGCTAATGTTGCGCAGGTGAAAGAAGGCTGTTCTGCAAGTTTGGTTAATGTGCCCTGACCTCTGACCCTTTGAATGAAAGATGTGGATCAAATAAAACTCCTAAATTTTTAACTGTGTCACTGGGTGTTACACTTAAGTTGTCTACAGTAACTATGTGGTCAGGTAGGGAGTCTCTCGCATTTTTAGGACCTATTATAACGACTTCAGTTTTTTCAGGGTTCAATAAAAGATAATTGTCACTCATCCAAGTCTTTATGTCTTGGACACATGTACTTAGTTTATCTATTTGTCTGGTCTGATCAGGTTTAATCGATAAATATAGCTGTGTGTCATCTGCATAACAATGAAAATTAATGCCATGATTTCTAATGATGTTACCTAAAGGGAGCATATATAGTGTAAACAAAATAGGCCCAAGGACTGACCCTTGAGGAACGCCATAATTAACTCTGGAGGACTGCGATGATTGTTGATTAATGTTAACAAATTGATATGGATTAGATAAATATGATTTAAAGCAGCAGAGGGCTGCTCCTCTAATACCTATATCACATTCTAATCTGTGCACTAAGATACTGTGGTCAATGGTGTCAAAGGCTGCACTAAGGTCTAATAACACCAGGACCCATATTAATCCCATGTCAGCGGCTAATAATAAGTCATTAGTAACTTTAACTAACGCTGTTTCAGTGCTATGATGGGCACGAAAGCCGAGTGGCCACTTCTGAAACCAGGATTGTTTTGGGTCCAGTTGTCTATTCTGGTGTAGGAAGACTGTGACCTGGTTTGCAACTGCCCTTTCCAGGGTTTTCGATAGGAAAGGAAGCAGTGAGACAGGTTGTTAGTTTCCTACCTGTGTTGGGTCAAGTGTTAGGCTTCTTCAGTAGGGGTGTTACCCTTGCTTGCTTGAAGACAGTGGGGATGGTTCCAGAGGACAGTGAGGAGTTCATTATGCAAGTTATAGCTGGGATGATTGTTGGCACAATGTCTTTAAGCAGTTTTGTTGGCAGTGGGTCCAGGGCACAGGTAGTGGGACAGCTCTCACTGATGAGTTTGGTGAAATCAGCTTCATCAGTTTATATTTCCAGCTCACAGCGCACCTCATAAGACGTGATGACACTTCCACAAAAAATCTCGCCTCCTTCTGAAGGTCTCCCTAGACAATGGAAACACAAGCTGTCCAGAAGAGACCTGTATTGTACCCGACCAGACTTGACCTGTACTGTACTGTAGCACATAGTAGAAACATGGCTGTATATCTCATGTGTATCTATTGCAGGTTGCCATGGTAACTGGACTTTCTGAGCAGAGGAGCTCCTCCGTTAGATCAGTGTCTTCCAGTGGGGCAGGGAGAAGACAATCTTCCAGGCCCAGCGGCACCCCCAGACCTCCAACTGCTGGCCAGAGGAGCTGCCAGAATGCCAACAGCAGACACCTTACCGGTCCTCCTGTCCCCCCAATGGTTACTAACTATTACAGCAACCACAAGAGCCTCAGTCATCTCCAGAACTCAGGGAGATTTTCAAGTATGACTTTAAGTCGGTTACCGTTGACTAACGGAGCAGTTATTACACAACTCAGCGAGAAGCCTGGTGTCCTGCGGTTGTCCAGAAGAAGAAGAGGCCTTCCACCAGACACCAGCCCTAACACTCTGAATCAGGTTTTAGACACTAACTCATCAAAAAGGAAGAAGGTGCAGCTTCACACTGACAGTAATGACACAGTCAAGTGCGCCCCCCGTCATATTGGTCAGACGGCAAAAAAGGCAGCCAATTTTACTGAAGACCTTAAAGTGGAATTTTTCAGCCATATTTGTAAAGCCAGTGTCAGCCATAAGGAAAAAGAAGAGACAAGCAGCCTCGGAGGTGTTGGTGAGGACATAAATGTTGGACAGTTGTGTTTGGACAACATCACTGCTCTGGAACCTCTTCAGAAAAGTCCAAACTCTGACGACAGCTCCTTGTCTGATGTTAAATGCAGACGTGTGAGGAGAAAGCAGGCAGCTTGGTCCATTCCAACCAGAACCATGACCCGGGCTCCCACCAGAACCATGACCCGGGCTCCCACTAGACCCATGACCCGGGCTTGTGTTCCCAGAGCTTCTACTGCTAACAGGACTGTTCCTTCACTGCAGGCTGACTCACCAGCCACGTCTTCTGCAAAGGCCAGTAAAGCCAAGGACAATACCAAGTATGTTTCATCAGCTAACAGCTACTTGACCTGCAATTCCAAAGGTTCTTCAAAACACTGTACAAATGAGGACTTGAATAAGGACCACGGACACGTCGCTACCTGTTCCAGCACTTCAAAGGGCTCAGCAAAGTCTCCTACCTCAGCTTTTAAGACCAGGACTAGCCCTAGAATGCTTCTGAAGAACTGAAAAAAGAATTGAGCTATGTCTGAACACCGTTACTAATGCACAAGTTCCATATTGACATTTTACATGGGAAATAATTTGAGGGAAAAGTGCATTAAATATTTCTAAGTATGGTCGATGTATGATGATAGTGTTTGATATTGAATTGTAAAGTAGCATCTTTGTCAGTGGTTGCATGATATTTTAAATTCAATGCTTATTCATGCTTTTTATTTGTTTTTTTTAAGGATTAAATTAACCCACATAATAGAAAACATACAAGCATTAACTGTTTATTGACTGGAGGCTTTTTCCTTTTGTGTTTGGAACAGTGGACCCCAGTGGGTCTGACAGAACCATAAATGTCCCCAGTAGGTCTGATAGAACCTTAAATGTCCCCGGTAGGTCTGATAGAACCTTAAATGTCCCCGGTAGGTCTGACAGAACTTTAAATGTCCCCGGTAGGTCTGACAGAACCTTAAATGTCCCCAGTCGGTCTGATAGAACCTTAAATGTCCCCGGTAGGTCTGATAGAACCTTAAATGTCCCCGGGAGGTCTGATAGAACCTTAAATGTCCCCGGTAGGTCTGACAGAACCTTAAATATCCCCGGTAGGTCTGACAGAACCTTAAATGTCCCCGGTAGGTCTGACAGAACCTTAAATGTCCCCAGTCGATCTGATAGAACCTTAAATGTCCCCGGGAGGTCTGATAGAACCTTAAATGTCCCCGGTAGGTCTGACAGAACCTTAAATGTCCCCGGTAGGTCTGACAGAACTTTAAATGTCCCCGGTAGGTCTGACAGAACCTTAAATGTCCCCGGTAGGTCTGACAGAACCTTAAATGTCCCCGGTAGGTCTGATAGAACCTTAAATGTCCCCGGGAGGTCTGATAGAACCTTAAATGTCCCCGGGAGGTCTGATAGAACCTTAAATGTCCCCGGTAGGTCTGATAGAACCTTAAATGTCCCCAGTAGGTCTGACAGAACCTTAAATGTCCCCAGTAGGTCTGACAGAACCTTCAATGTCCCCAGTAGGTCTGACAGAACCTTAAATGTCCCCAGTAGGTCTGACAGAACCTTAAATGTCCCCAGTAGGTCTGACAGAACCTTAAATGTCCCCAGTAGGTCTGATAGAACCTTGGAAACATACTGGTGTATGAGTGTGTGTGACTGTGAAGCTAATGTAGCGACTCGTGTGCGGTAGTTAGTCAGCTGTTTGTCAGAATGACTGAATGTGTGGACGGATCAGAAATGGACAGTTATGGAATTTGGTGAAGAAGAGGAAGAGGATGTAGAGGGAGGATGAGTTCTAGAAAGATAGAAAGCCTAACCCACTCTAACCCTTTAACCCTAACCCACACTAACCCTTTAACCCTAACCCACACTAACTCTTTAACCATAGGGTTATAGGTGTTGACCCATTTGATGTCTGAAGGTTAGGGGTCAAAGGTTAGGGTTAGACCATGTGATATTACCAGTTACGTGTTTTATATGTTGACCTTTAGTGTGACCTTGACCTTTGACCTTCATTGCTCAAAATCTAATGGGTTTGTCCTTGACCCAGTATTGATCATTCCTGAACGTTTCATCAAAATCTGTTCAGAACTTTGTGCGCAATCCTGCAGACAGACAGACAGGCAGACAGGCAGACAGACAGACAGGCAGGCAGGCAGGCAGACAGACAGACAGACAGACAGACAGGCAGGCAGGCAGGCAGGCAGACAGACAGACAGACAGACAGACAGGCAGGCAGGCAGGCAGACAGACAGACAGGCAGGCAGGCAGGCAGGCAGACAGACAGACAGGTAATAAATACTAAATGAGCATTTAAGAAAAGACACTGGAGTAGATTTAAGATGGTTAGAAATAATATGATTAATGATCTGAAGATAGAAATGAATCCAATAGTCAGATTATTTTAGTAATCATTAGTTGAACAGAAGAAAGTAACAAGTAAAGGACAGAAAAAGTATTTCCTTTGGTGGACAGACGAGTGTCCTCAGTAAAAACCATGAACAGAACTGCAGTGGAAAAGGTTTAGGAATGATCCAGAACATTTGGAAAATCTAGTGTTAGTGACTGAAGAGGAAGCAGCAGTTGTTGGAACAGAGAAGGTAAAGGTTTCATAGAAGTAAACACTGTAATTTAACAAATGAGGGAAGAAGAACAATAGAGAAAATAGAAGATCTAAAGAATGAACAGTTTAGTGACAGAGCAATAAATACACGTTAGAATAGTTCACCAGGAAAAGATGAAATGTTATTTAAGAGAAGGAGCTGAAAGTTTAATAAAGTATGAAATAAGGGAAGTTAGCAGGAGTGATCCACCTAACTAACCTTAACTAACCCTGACCCTAACTAACCCCATGAACCTGACTAACCTTAACTAACCCTGACCCTGACTAACCCCCTGAACCTGACTAACCTTAACTAACCCTGACCCTGACTAACCCCCTGAACCTGACTAACCTTAACTAACCCTGACCCTAACTAACCCCCTGAACCTGACTAACCTTAACTAACCCTGAACCTGAGTAACCTTAACTAACCCTGACTAACCTTAACTAACCCTGAACCTGACTAACCTTAACTAACCCTGACCCTGACTAACCTTAACTAACCCTAAACCTTAATAACCTTAACTAACCCTGAACCTGACTAACCTTAACTAACCCTGACTCTGACTAACCTTAACTAACCCTGAACCTGACTAACCTTAACTAACCCTGACTAACCTTAACTAACCCTGACCCTGACTAACCTTAACTAACCCTGACCCTGACTAACCTTAACTAACCCTGACCCTGACTAACCTTAACTAACCCTGAACCTGACTAACCTTAACTAACCCTGACCCTGACTAACCTTAACTAACCCTGAACCTGACTAACCTCAACTAACCCTGACCCTGACTAACCCTAACTAACCCTGACCCTAACTAACACTGACCCTAAAAAAACGCACTAACTGTATTTTTGGTGAAAATTACTTAGTGTTTTTTTCAAACATTCATGTAATAATATATTTCATAAGATCAAATAGTCAGTGTTTGTTCAGTAACTGTTAAAGTACTAGTAAAACTACACACAAAGAAAGTAAAGACCATTACTGTGTTCTTACTAATGTCCATTTAGGACCCTGCTGGACTATAAGGTGAACTGGACTATGAGGTAGACTGGACTATAAGGTGGACTGGACTATAAGGTGGACTGGACTATAAGGTGGACTGGACTATAAGGTGGACTGGACTATGAGGTGGACTGGACTATAAGGTGGACTGGACTATAAGTTCAACAGGACTATAAGGTGAACTGGACTATAAGGTAGACTGGACTATGAGGTGGACTGGACTATAAGGTGAACTGGACAATAAGGTGAACTGGACTATAAGTTCAACAGGACTATAAGGTGGACTGGACTATAAGTTCAACAGGACTATAAGGTGAACTGGACTATAAGGTGAACTGTACTATAAGGTGGACTGGACTATGAGGTGGACTGGACTATAAGGTGGACTGGACTATAAGTTCAACAGGACTATAAGGTGAACTGGACTATAAGGTGAACTGGACTATAAGGTGAACTGGACTATAAGGTGGACTGGACTATAAGGAGAACTGGACTATAAGGTGGACTGGACTATAAGGTGGACTGGACTATAAGTTCAACAGGACTATAAGGTGAACTGGACTATAAGGTGAACTGGACTATAAGGTGAACTGGACTATAAGTTCGACAGGACTATAAGTTGGACTGGACTATAAGTTCAACAGGACTATAAGTTGGACTGGACTATAAGGTGAACTGGACTATAAGGTGAACTGGACTATAAGGTGAACTGGACTATAACTTGGACTGGACTATAAGGTGAACAGGACTATAAGTTGGACTGGACTATAAGGTGAACTGGACTATAAGGTGAACTGGACTATAAGTTCAACAGGACTATAAATTGGACTGGACTATAAGTTGGACTGGACTATAAGGTGAACTGGACTATAAGGTGAACTGGACTATAAGTTGGACTGGACTATAAGGTGAACTGGACTATAAGGTGAACTGGACTATAAGGTGAACTGGATTTTAAGGTGAACTGGACTATAAGGTGAACTGGACTATTAGGTGAACTGGACTATAAGGTGAACTGGACTATAAGGTGGACTGGACTATAAGTTCAACAGGACTATAAGGTGAACTGGACTATAAGGTGAACTGGACTATAAGGTGGACTGGACTATAAGGTGAACTGGACTATAAGGTGGACTGGACTATGAGGTGGACTGGACTATACGGTGCACTGGACTATAAGTTCAACAGGACTATAAGGTGAACTGGACTATAAGGTGAACTGGACTATGAGGTGGACTGGACTATGAGGTGGACTGGACTATAAGGTGGACTGGACTATGAGGTGGACTGGACTATGAGGTGGACTGGACTATAAGGTGGACTGGACTATAAGTTCAACAGGACTATAAGGTGAACTGGACTATAAGGTGAACTGTACTATAAGGTGGACTGGACTATGAGGTGGACTGGACTATAAGGTGGACGGGACTATAAGTTCAACAGGACTATAAATTGGACTGGACTATAAGGTGAACTGGACTATAAGTTCGACAGGACTATAAGTTGGACTGGACTATAAGGTGAACTGGACTTTAAGGTGAACTGGACTATAAGGTGGACTCGAGTACAATGTGGACTGTACTATAAGGTGCACGGGACTGTAAGGTTGACTGGACTATAAGGTGAACCTGATTATAACGTGGGCTGGACTATAAGGTAGACTGGACTATAAGGTGGACTTGTCTGTAAGGTGGACTGAACTGGACTATAAGATGAACTGGACTATGAGAGGAACTGGACTATATGGTGGGCTGGAATATGCGGTAAACTGGACTATGAGGTGAACTGGACTTTAAGGTGGACTGGACTATGAGGTGGACTGGACTATAAGGTGAACTGAATTATAAGGTGAACTGAATTGTAAGGTGGACTGGACTATGAGGTGGACTGGACTATAAGGTGTACTGGACAATAAGGTGGACTGGACTATAAGGTGGATGGGACTGTAAGGTAGACTGGACAATAAGGTGAACCTGACTGTAACGTGGGCTGGACTATAAGGTGGACTGGACTATAAGGTTGACTCGTCTATAAGGTGGACTGGACTATAAGGTGGACTCGTCTATAAGTTGGACTGGACTATAAGGTGGACTGGACTATAAGGTGGACTCGTCTATAGGGTGGACTGTACTATAAGATGGACTGGACTATAAGGTGGACTCGTCTATAAGGTGGACTGGACTATAAGGTGGACTGGACTATAAAGTGGACTGGACTATAAGGTGGACTGGACTATAAGGTTTACTCGTCTATAAGTTGGACTCGTCTATAAGGTGGACTCGTCTATAAGGTGGACTGGACTACAAGGTGGACTGAATTATATGGTGGACTGGACTATGAGGTTGACTGGACTATAAGGTTTACTCATCTATAAGGTGGACTCGTCTATAAGTTGGACTCGTCTATAAGGTGGACTCGTCTATAAAGGTTGACTGGACTATAAGGTGAACTGAATTATATGGTGGACTGGACTATGAGGTTGACTGGACTATACGATGAACTGGACTATAAGGTGAACTGTACTTTAAGGTGGACTGGATTATGAGGTGAAGTGGACTGTATGGTGGACTGGAATATGTGGTAAACTGGACTATGAGGTGAACTGGACTTTAAGGTGGACTGGACTATGAGGTGGACTGGACTATAAGGTGAACTGGACTATAAGATGAACTGGACTATAAGGTGGATTGGACTATGAGGTGAACTGGATTATAAAATGAAGTGGAAGATAAGGTGGACTGGGCTGTGAGGTGAATTGGACTATAAGGTGTACTGGACAATAACGTGGACTCGAGTACAATGTGGACTGGACTATAAGGTGGATGGGACTGTAAGGTAGACTGGACTATAAGGTGAACCTGACTATAACGTGGGCTTGACTATAAGGTGGACTGGACTATAAGGTGGACTGGACTATAAGGTTGACTGGACTATAAGGTGGACTCGTCTATAAGGTGGACTGGTATATAAGGTGGACTGTACAATAAGGTCGACTGGACTATAAGGTGGACTCGTCTATAAATTGGACTGGACTATGAGTCGGACTCGTCTATAAGGTGGACTCGTCTATAAGGTGGACTGGACTACAAGGTGGACTTGTCTATAAGGTGGACTCGTTTATAAGATGGACTGGACTACAAGGTGGACTCGTCTATAAGGTGGACTGGACTATAAGGTGGACTCGTCTATAAGGTGGACTGGACTATAAGGTGGACTCGTGTATAAGGTGGACTTGACTATAAGGTGGACTCGTGTATAAGGTGGACTGGACTATAAGGTGAACTGGACTTTAAGGTGGACTGGACTATGAGGTGGACTGGACTATAAGGTGAACTGAATCACAAGGTGGACTGGACTATGAGGTGAACTGGACTATATGGTGGACTGGAATATGTGGTAAACTGGACTATGAGGTGAACTGGACTTTAAAGTGGACTGGAGTATGAGGTGGACTAGACTTTAAGGCGGACTGGACTATGTGGTGTACTGGACAATAAGGTGGACTGGACTATAAGGTAAAGTGGACTATAAGATGGACTGGGCTGTGAGGTGGACTGGACTATAAGGTGAATTGGACTATAAGGTGTACTGGACAATAAGGTGGACTGGACTATAAGGTGGACTCGAGTACAATGTGGACTGTACTATAAGGTGCAAGGGACTGTAAGGTAGACTGGACTATAAGGTGAACCTGATTATAACGTGGGCTGGACTATAAGGTGGACTGGACTATAAGGTTGACTGGACTATAAGGTGGACTCGTCTATAAGTTGGACTGGACTATAAGGTGGACTGGACTATAAGGTGGACTCGTCTATGAGGTGGATTGGACTTTAAGGTGAACAGGTCTATAAGGTGGACTGGACTATAAGGTGGACTCGTCTATAAGGTGGACTGGACTATAAGGTGGACTCGTCTATAAGGTGGACTGGACTATAAGGTGGACTCGTCTATAAGGCGGACTCGTCTATAAGTTGGACTCGTCTATAAGGTGGACTCGTCCATAAGAAGGACTGGAGTACAAGGTGGACTCGTCTATAAGGTGGGCTCGTCTATAAGGTGGGCTCGTCTATAAGGTGGACTGGACTATAAGGTGGACTCGTCTATAAGGTGGACTCGTCTGTAAGGTCGACTGGACTATAACGTGGACTCATCGATAAGGTGGACTCATCTATAAGGTGGAGTTGACTATAAGGTGGACTGGACTATAAATTGTACTGGACTATAATGTTGACTGGACGATAAGATGAAGTGGACTATAAGGTGTACTGGACTTTGAGGTGGACTGGACTTTAAGGTGAACTGGACTATAAGGTGAACTGGACTATAAGGTGAACTGGACTATAAGGTGAACTGGATTTTAAGGTGAACTGGACTATAAGGTGAACTGGACTATTAGGTGAACTGGACTATAAGGTGAACTGGACTATAAGGTGAACTGGACTATAAGGTGGACTGGACTATAAGATGAACTGGACTATAAGGTGAACCGGACTATAGGGTGAACCGGACTATAGGGTGAACCGGACTACAAGGTGAAATGGACTGTAAGGTGAACTGGACTACAAGGTGGACTGGACTATAAGATAAACTGGACTACAAGTTGAACAGGACTATAAGGTGGACTGGACTATAAGGTGAACTGGACTACAAGGTAAACTGGACTACAAGGTAAACTGGACTACAAGGTGGACTGGACTATAGGGTGAACTGGACTGTAGGGTGAACCGGACTGTAAGGTGGACCGGACTGTAAGGTGGACCGGACTGTAAGGTGAACTGGACTATAAGGTGGACTGGACTATGAGGTGAAGTGGACTATATGGTGGACTGGACTATAAAATGAAATGGACTATAAGGTGGACTAGACTACAAGATGAAATGGACTATATGGTGGGGTGGACTATAAGGTGGACAGGACTACAAGGTGAACTGGACTATTATGTGGCCTGGACTATGAGGTGAACAGGACTATTATGTGGCCTGGACTAGGAGGTGAACAGGACTATGAGGTGAACTGGACTTTAAGGTGGACTGAATTATAAGGTGAACTGAATTATAAGGTGGACTGGACAATAAGGTAAACTGGACTATAAGTTGAACTGGACTATAAGGTGGACTCGAGTACAATGTGGACTGGACTATAAGGTGGATGGGACTGTAAGGTGGACTCTTCTATAAGTTGGATTGGACTATAAGGTGGACTGTACTATAAGCAGGACTGGACTATAAGGTGGATTGGACTATAAGGTGGACTCGTCTATAAGGTGGACTCGTCTATAAGGTGGACTGGACTACACGGTGGACTCGTCTATAAGGTGGACTCGTCTATAAGGTGGACTCGTCTATAAGTTGGACTCGTCTATAAGGTGGACTCGTCTATAAGGTGGACTGGACTATAAGGTTGACTCTTCTATAAGGTGGACTTGTCTATAAGGTGGACTTGTCTATAAGGTGGACTCGTCTATAAGTTGGACTCGTCTATAAGGTGGACTTGTCTATAAGGTGGACTGAACTGGACTATAAGATGAACTGGACTATGAGAGGAACTGGACTATATGGTGGGCTGGAATATGCGGTAAACTGGACTATGAGGTGAACTGGACTTTAAGGTGGACTGGACTATGAGGTGAACTGAATTATAAGGTGAACTGAATTATAAGGTGAACTGAATTATAAGGTGGACTGGACTATGAGGTGAACTGGATTATATGGTGGACTGGAATATGTGGTAAACTGGACTATGAGGTGAACTGGAGTTTAAGGTGGACTGGACTATGAGGTGGACTGGACTATAAGGTGAACTGAATTATAAGGTGAACTGAATTGTAAGGTGAACTGAATTGTAAGGTGGACTGGACTATGAGGTGAACTGGATTATATGGTGGACTGGAATATGTGGTAAACTGGACTATGAGGTGAACTGGAGTTTAAGGTGGACTGGACTATGAGGTGGACTGGACTATAAGGTGGACTCGAGTACAATGTGGACTGGACTATAAGGTGGATGGGACTATAAGGTGGACTGTACTATAAGCAGGACTGGACTATAAGGTGGATTGGACTATAAGGTGGACTTGTCTATAAGGTGGACTGGACTACAAGGTGGACTCGTCTATAAGGTGGACTCATCTATAAGGTGGACTCGTCTATAAGGTGGACTCGTCTATAAGGTGGACTGGACTATAAGGTTGACTCTTCTATAAGGTTGACTGGACTATAAGGTGGACTTGTCTATAAGGTGGACTCGTCTATAAGTTGGACTCGTCTATAAGGTGGACTTGTCTATAAGGTGGACTGAACTGGACTATAAGATGAACTGGACTATGAGAGGAACTGGACTATATGGTGGGCTGGAATATGCGGTACACTGGACTATGAGGTGAACTGGACTTTAAGGTGGACTGGACTATGAGGTGAACTGAATTATAAGGTGAACTGAATTATAAGGTGAACTGAATTATAAGGTGAACTGAATTATAAGGTGGACTGGACTATGAGGTGAACTGGATTATATGGTGGACTGGAATATGTGGTAAACTGGACTATGAGGTGAACTGGAGTTTAAGGTGGACTGGACTATGAGGTGGACTGGACTATAAGGTGGACTGGACTATAAGGTGGACTCGTCTATAAGGTGGACTGGACTATAAGGTGGACTCGTCTATGAAGTGGATTGGACTTTAAGGTGAACAGGTCTATAAGGTGGACTGGACTATAAGGTGGACTCGTCTATAAGGTGGACTGGACTATAAGGTGGACTCGTCTATAAGGTGGACTGGACTATAAGGTGGACTCGTCTATAAGGCGGACTCGTCTATAAGTTGGACTCGTCTATAAGGTGGACTCGTCCATAAGAAGGACTGGAGTACAAGGTGGACTCGTCTATAAGGTGGGCTCGTCTATAAGGTGGACTGGACTATAAGGTGGACTCGTCTATAAGGTGGACTCGTCTGTAAGGTCGACTGGACTATAACGTGGACTCATCGATAAGGTGGACTCATCTATAAGGTGGACTTGACTATAAGGTGGACTGGACTATAAATTGTACTGGACTATAATGTTGACTGGACGATAAGATGAAGTGGACTATAAGGTGTACTGGACTTTGAGGTGGACTGGACTTTAAGGTGAACTGGACTATAAGGTGAACTGGACTATAAGGTGAACTGGACTATAAGGTGAACTGGATTTTAAGGTGAACTGGACTATAAGGTGAACTGGACTATTAGGTGAACTGGACTATAAGGTGAACTGGACTATAAGGTGGACTGGACTATAAGATGAACTGGACTATAAGGTGAACCGGACTATAGGGTGAACCGGACTATAGGGTGAACCGGACTACAAGGTGAAATGGACTGTAAGGTGAACTGGACTACAAGGTGGACTGGACTATAAGATAAACTGGACTACAAGTTGAACAGGACTATAAGGTGGACTGGACTTTAAGGTGAACTGGACTACAAGGTAAACTGGACTACAAGGTAAACTGGACTACAAGGTGGACTGGACTATAGGGTGAACTGGACTGTAGGGTGAACCGGACTGTAAGGTGGACCGGACTGTAAGGTGGACCGGACTGTAAGGTGAACTGGACTATAAGGTGGACTGGACTATGAGGTGAAGTGGACTATATGGTGGACTGGACTATAAAATGAAATGGACTATAAGGTGGACTAGACTACAAGATGAAATGGACTATATGGTGGGGTGGACTATAAGGTGGACAGGACTACAAGGTGAACTGGACTATTATGTGGCCTGGACTATGAGGTGAACAGGACTATTATGTGGCCTGGACTAGGAGGTGAACAGGACTATGAGGTGAACTGGACTTTAAGGTGGACTGAATTATAAGGTGAACTGAATTATAAGGTGGACTGGACAATAAGGTAAACTGGACTATAAGTTGAACTGGACTATAAGGTGGACTCGAGTACAATGTGGACTGGACTATAAGGTGGATGGGACTGTAAGGTGGACTCTTCTATAAGTTGGATTGGACTATAAGGTGGACTGTACTATAAGCAGGACTGGACTATAAGGTGGATTGGACTATAAGGTGGACTCGTCTATAAGGTGGACTCGTCTATAAGGTGGACTGGACTACAAGGTGGACTCGTCTATAAGGTGGACTCGTCTATAAGGTGGACTCGTCTATAAGTTGGACTCGTCTATAAGGTGGACTCGTCTATAAGGTGGACTGGACTATAAGGTTGACTCTTCTATAAGGTGGACTTGTCTATAAGGTGGACTTGTCTATAAGGTGGACTCGTCTATAAGTTGGACTCGTCTATAAGGTGGACTTGTCTATAAGGTGGACTGAACTGGACTATAAGATGAACTGGACTATGAGAGGAACTGGACTATATGGTGGGCTGGAATATGCGGTAAACTGGACTATGAGGTGAACTGGACTTTAAGGTGGACTGGACTATGAGGTGAACTGAATTATAAGGTGAACTGAATTATAAGGTGAACTGAATTATAAGGTGGACTGGACTATGAGGTGAACTGGATTATATGGTGGACTGGAATATGTGGTAAACTGGACTATGAGGTGAACTGGAGTTTAAGGTGGACTGGACTATGAGGTGGACTGGACTATAAGGTGAACTGAATTATAAGGTGAACTGAATTGTAAGGTGAACTGAATTGTAAGGTGGACTGGACTATGAGGTGAACTGGATTATATGGTGGACTGGAATATGTGGTAAACTGGACTATGAGGTGAACTGGAGTTTAAGGTGGACTGGACTATGAGGTGGACTGGACTATAAGGTGGACTCGAGTACAATGTGGACTGGACTATAAGGTGGATGGGACTATAAGGTGGACTGTACTATAAGCAGGACTGGACTATAAGGTGGATTGGACTATAAGGTGGACTTGTCTATAAGGTGGACTGGACTACAAGGTGGACTCGTCTATAAGGTGGACTCGTCTATAAGGTGGACTCGTCTATAAGGTGGACTCGTCTATAAGGTGGACTGGACTATAAGGTTGACTCTTCTATAAGGTTGACTGGACTATAAGGTGGACTTGTCTATAAGGTGGACTCGTCTATAAGTTGGACTCGTCTATAAGGTGGACTTGTCTATAAGGTGGACTGAACTGGACTATAAGATGAACTGGACTATGAGAGGAACTGGACTATATGGTGGGCTGGAATATGCGGTACACTGGACTATGAGGTGAACTGGACTTTAAGGTGGACTGGACTATGAGGTGAACTGAATTATAAGGTGAACTGAATTATAAGGTGAACTGAATTATAAGGTGAACTGAATTATAAGGTGGACTGGACTATGAGGTGAACTGGATTATATGGTGGACTGGAATATGTGGTAAACTGGACTATGAGGTGAACTGGAGTTTAAGGTGGACTGGACTATGAGGTGGACTGGACTATAAGGTGAACTGAATTATAAGGTGAACTGAATTGTAAGGTGAACTGAATTGTAAGGTGGACTGGACTATGAGGTGAACTGGATTATATGGTGGACTGGAATATGTGGTAAACTGGACTATGAGGTGAACTGGAGTTTAAGGTGGACTGGACTATGAGGTGGACTGGACTATAAGGTGTACTGGACAATAAGGTGGACTGGACTATAAGGTGAACCTGACTGTAACGTGGGCTGGACTATAAGGTGGACTGGACTATAAGTTTGACTCGTCTATAAGGTGGACTGGACTATAATGTGGACTGGACTATAAGGTGGACTCGTCTATAAGTTGGACTGGACTATAAGGTGGACTGGACTATAAGGTGGACTCGTCTATAGGGTGGACTGTACTATAAGATGGACTGGACTATAAGGTGGACTCGTCTATAAGGTGGACTGGACTATAAGGTGGACTCGTCTATAAGTTGGACTGGACTATAAGGTGGACTCGTCTATAAGGTCGACTGGACTATAAGGTGGACTCGTCTATAAGGTTGACTGGACTATAAGTTGGACTCGTCTATAAGGTGGACTCGTCTATAAGGTTGACTGGACTATAAGGTGGACTCGTCTATAAGGTTGACTGGACTATAAGTTGGACTCGTCTATAAGGTGGACTTGTCTATAAGGTGAACTGGACTATAAGGTGAACTGAATTATAAAGTGGACTGGACTATGAGGTGAACTGGACTATATGGTGGACTGGACTATGAGGTTGACTGGACTATACGATGAACTGGACTATAAGGTGAACTGTACTTTAAGGTGGACTGGATTATGAGGTGAAGTGGACTGTATGGTGGACTGGAATATGTGGTAAACTGGACTATGAGGTGAACTGGACTGTAAGGTGAACTGAATTTTAAGGTGGACTGGACTATGAGGTGAACTGGACTGTATGGTGGACTGGAATATGTGGTAAACTGGACTATGAGGTGAACTCGACTTTAAGGTGGACTGGACTATGAGGTGGACTGGACTATAAGGTGAACTGGACTATAAGGTGTACTGGACTATAAGGTGGATTGGACTATGAGGTGAACTGGATTATAAAATGAAGTGGAAGATAAGGTGGACTGGGCTGTGAGGTGAATTGGACTATAAGGTGTACTGGACAATAACGTGGACTCGAGTACAATGTGGACTGGACTATAAGGTGGATGGGACTGTAAGGTAGACTGGACTATAAGGTGAACCTGACTATAAGGTGGACTGGACTATAAGGTGGACTGGACTATAAGGTGTACTGGACAATAACGTGGACTCTAGTACAATGTGGACTGGACTATAAGGTGGATGGGACTGTAAGGTAGACTGGACTATAAGGTGAACCTGACTATAACGTGGGCTTGACTATAAGGTGGACTGGACTATAAGGTGGACTGAATTTTAAGGTGGACTGGACTATGAGGTGAACTGGACTGTATGGTGGACTGGAATATGTGGTAAACTGGACTATGAGGTGAACTGGACTTTAAAGTGGACTGGACTATGAGGTGGACTGGACTATAAGGTGAACTGGACTATAAGGTGTACTGGACAATAAGGTGGACTGGACTATAAGGTAAACTGGACTATAAGATGAACTGGACTATAAGGTGGATTGGACTATGAGGTGAACTGGATTATAAAATGAAGTGGAAGATAAGGTGGACTGGGCTGTGAGGTGAACTGGACTATAAGGTGTACTGGACAATAACGTGGACTCGAGTACAATGTGGACTGGACTATAAGGTGGATGGGACTGTAAGGTAGACTGGACTATAAGGTGAACCTGACTATAACGTGGGCTTGACTATAAGGTGGACTGGACTATAAGGTGGACTGGACTATAAGGTGGACTGGACTATAAGGTGGACTGGTCTATAAGGTGGACTGTACTATAAGGTCGACTGGACTATAAGGTGGACTCGTCTATAAGTTGGACTGGACTATGAGTCGGACTCGTCTATAAGGTGGACTGGACTACAAGGTGGACTTGTCTATAAGGTGGACTCGTCTATAAGATGGACTGGACTACAAGGTGGACTCGTCTATAAGGTGGACTGGACTATAAGGTGGACTCGTCTATAAGGTGGACTGGACTATATGGTGGACTGGAATATGTGGTACACTGGACTATGAGGTGAACTGGACTTTAAGGTGGACTGGACTATGAGGTGGACTGGACTGTAAGGTGAACTGAATTTTAAGGTGGACTGGACTATGAGGTGAACTGGACTGTATGGTGGACTGGAATATGTGGTAAACTGGACTATGAGGTGAACTGGACTTTAAGGTGGACTGGACTATGAGGTGGACTGGACTATAAGGTGAACTGGACTATAAGGTGTACTGGACAATAAGGTGGACTGGACTATAAGGTAAACTGGACTTTAAGATGAACTGGACTATAAGGTGGACTGGACTATAAGGTAAACTGGACTTTAAGATGAACTGGACTATAAGGTGGATTGGACTATGAGGTGAACTGGATTATAAAATGAAGTGGTAGATAAGGTGGACTGGGCTGTGAGGTGGACTGGACTATAAGGTGAACTGGACTATAAGGTGTACTGGACAATAAGGTGGACTGGACTATAAGGTGGACTCGTCTATAAGGTGGACTCATCGATAAGGTGGACTCATCTATAAGGTGGACTTGACTATAATGTGGACTGGACGATAAGATGAAGTGGGCTATAAGGTGTACTGGACTTTGAGGTGGACTGGACTATAAGGTGGACTGGACTTTTAGGTGAACTGGACTATAAGATGAACTGGACTCTGAGAGGAACTGGACTGTAAGGTGGACTGGACTATAAGGTGAACTGGACTATTATGTGAACAGGACTATAAGGTGATCAGGACTATAAGGTGAATAGGACTATAAGGTGGACTGGACTATAAGGTGGACTGGACTATGAGGTGAACTGGACTATATGGTGGACTGGAATATGTGGTAAACTGGACTATGAGGTGAACTGGACATTAAGGTAGACTGGACTATAAGGTGAACCTGACTATAACGTGGGCTTGACTATAAGGTGGACTGGACTATAAGGTGGACTGGACTATAAGGTGGACTCGTCTATAAGGTGGACTGGTCTATGAGGTGGACTGTACTATAAGGTCGACTGGACTATAAGGTGGACTCGTCTATAAGTTGGACTGGACTATGAGTCGGACTCGTCTATAAGGTGGACTCGTCTATAAGGTGGACTGGACTACAAGGTGGACTTGTCTATAAGGTGGACTCGTCTATAAGATGGACTGGACTACAAGGTGGACTCATCTATAAGGTGGACTGGACTATAAGGTGGACTCGTCTATAAGGTGGACTGGACTATAAGGTGGACTCGTCTATGAAGTGGATTGGACTTTAAGGTGAACAGGTCTATAAGGTGGACTGGACTATAAGGTGGACTCGTCTATAAGGTGGACTGGACTATAAGGTGGACTCGTCTATAAGGTGGACTGGACAATAAGGTGGACTCGTCTATAAGGTGGACTCGTCTATAAGTTGGACTCGTCTATAAGGTGGGCTCGTCTATAAGGTTGACTGGACTATAAGGTGGACTCGTCTATAAGGTGGACTCGTCTGTAAGGTTGACTGGACTATAACGTGGACTCGTCTATAAGGTGGACTGGACTATAAGGTGGACTCGTCTATAAGGTGGACTCATCGATAAGGTGGACTCATCTATAAGGTGGACTTGACTATAATGTGGACTGGACGATAAGATGAAGTGGGCTATAAGGTGTACTGGACTTTGAGGTGGACTGGACTATAAGGTGGACTGGAGTTTTAGGTGAACTGGACTATAAGATGAACTGGACTCTGAGAGGAACTGGACTGTAAGGTGGACTGGACTATAAGGTGAACTGGACTATTATGTGAACAGGACTATAAGGTGATCAGGACTATAAGGTGAATAGGACTATAAGGTGGACTGGACTATGAGGTGAACTGGACTATATGGTGGACTGGAATATGTGGTAAACTGGACTATGAGGTGAACTGGACTTTAAGGTGGACTGGACTATGAGGTGGACTGGACTGTAAGGTGAACTGAATTTTAAGGTGGACTGGACTATGAGGTGAACTGGACTGTATGGTGGACTGGAATATGTGGTAAACTGGACTATGAGGTGAACTGGACTTTAAGGTGGACTGGACTATGAGGTGGACTGGACTATAAGGTGAACTGGACAATAAGGTGTACTGGACAATAAGGTGGACTGGACTATAAGGTAAACTGGACTATAAGATGAACTGGACTATAAGGTGGATTGGACTATGAGGTGAACTGGATTATAAAATGAAGTGGTAGATAAGGTGGACTGGGCTGTGAGGTGGACTGGACTATAAGGTGAACTGGACTATAAGTTGTACTGGACAATAAGGTGGACTGGACTATAAAGTGGACTCGTCTATAAGGTGGACTGGACTATAAGGTGGACTCGTCTATAAGGTGGACTGGACTATAAGGTGGACTCATCTATAAGGTGGACTCGTCTATAAGGTGGACTGGACGATAAGATGAAGTGGGCTATAAGGTGTACTGGACTTTGAGGTGGACTGGACTATAAGGTGGACTGGACTTTTAGGTGAACTGGACTATAAGATGAACTGGACTCTGAGACTAACTGGACTGTAAGGTGGACTGGACTATAAGGTGAACTGGACTATTATGTGAACAGGACTATAAGGTGATCAGGACTTTAAGGTGAATAGGACTATAAGGTGGACTGGACTATAAGGTGGACTGGACTATGAGGTGAACTGGACTATATGGTGGACTGGAATATGGGGTAAACTGGACTATGAGGTGAACTGGACTTTAAGGTAGACTGGACTATAAGGTGAACCTGACTATAACGTGGGCTTGACTATAAGGTGGACTGGACTATAAGGTGGACTGGACTATAAGGTGGACTCGTCTATAAGGTGGACTGGTCTATAAGGTGGACTGTACTATAAGGTCGACTGGACTATAAGGTGGACTCTTCTATAAGTTGGACTGGACTATGAGTCGGACTCGTCTATAAGGTGGACTCGTCTATAAGGGGGACTGGACTACAAGGTGGACTTGTCTATAAGGTGGACTCGTCTATAAGATGGACTGGACTACAAGGTGGACTCGTCTATAAGGTGGACTGGACTATAAGGTGGACTGGACTATAAGGTGAACTGGACTATAAGGTGGACTCGTCTATAAGGTGGACTGGACTATGAGGTGGACTGGACTATAAGGTGAACTGAATTACAAGGTGGACTGGACTATGAGGTAAACTGGACTATATGGTGGACTGGAATATGTGGTAAACTGGACTATGAGGTGAACTGGACTTTAAAGTGGACTGGACTATGAGGTGGACTGGACTATGTGGTGGACTGGACTATAAGGTGAACTGGACTATAAGGTGTACTGGACAATAAGGTGGACTGGACTATAAGGTAAACTGGACTATAAGATGGACTGGGCTGTGAGGTGGACTGGACTATAAGGTGAATTGGACTATAAGGTGTACGGGACAATAAGGTGGACTGGACTATAAGGTGGACTCGAGTACAATGTGGACTGTACTATAAGGTGCACGGGACTGTAAGGTAGACTGGACTATAAGGTGAACCTGATTACAACGTGGGCTGGACTATAAGGTAGACTGGACTATAAGGTTGACTGGACTATAAGGTGGACTCGTCTATAAGTTGGACTGGACTATAAGGTGGACTGGACTATAAGGTGGACTCGTCTATAAGGTGGACTGGACTATAAGGTGGACTTGTCTATAAGGTGGACTGGACTATAAGGTGGACTCGTCTATGAGGTGGATTGGACTTTAAGGTGAACAGGTCTATAAGGTGGACTGGACTATAAGGTGGACTCGTCTATAAGGTGGACTGGACTATAAGGTGGACTCGTCTATAAGGTGGACTGGACTATAAGGTGGACTCGTCTATAAGGTGGACTCGTCTATAAGTTGGACTCATCTATAAGGTGGACTCGTCCATAAGAAGGACTGGAGTACAAGGTGGACTCGTCTATAAGGTGGGCTCGTCTATAAGGTGGACTGGACTATAAGGTGGACTCGTCTATAAGGTGGACTCGTCTATAAGGTGGACTCGTCTGTAAGGTTGACTGGACTATAACGTGGACTCGTCTATAAGGTGGACTGGACTATAAGGTGGACTCGTCTATAAGGTGGACTCATCGATAAGGTGGACTCATCTATAAGGTGGACTTGACTATAATGTGGACTGGACGATAAGATGAAGTGGGCTATAAGGTGTACTGGACTTTGAGGTGGACTGGACTATAAGGTGGACTGGAGTTTTAGGTGAACTGGACTATAAGATGAACTGGACTCTGAGAGGAACTGGACTGTAAGGTGGACTGGACTATAAGGTGAACTGGACTATTATGTGAACAGGACTATAAGGTGATCAGGACTATAAGGTGAATAGGACTATAAGGTGGACTGGACTATAAGGTGGACTGGACTATAAGGTGGACTGGACTATGAGGTGAACTGGACTATATGGTGGACTGGAATATGTGGTAAACTGGACTATGAGGTGAACTGGACTTTAAGGTGGACTGGACTATGAGGTGGACTGGACTGTAAGGTGAACTGAATTTTAAGGTGGACTGGACTATGAGGTGAACTGGACTGTATGGTGGACTGGAATATGTGGTAAACTGGACTATGAGGTGAACTGGACTTTAAGGTGGACTGGACTATGAGGTGGACTGGACTATAAGGTGGACTGGACAATAAGGTGTACTGGACAATAAGGTGGACTGGACTATAAGGTAAACTGGACTATAAGATGAACTGGACTATAAGGTGGATTGGACTATGAGGTGAACTGGATTATAAAATGAAGTGGTAGATAAGGTGGACTGGGCTGTGAGGTGGACTGGACTATAAGGTGAACTGGACTATAAGTTGTACTGGACAATAAGGTGGACTGGACTATAAAGTGGACTCGTCTATAAGGTGGACTGGACTATAAGGTGGACTGGACTATAAGGTGAACTGGACTATAAGTTGAACTGGACAATAAGGTGGACTGGACTATAAAGTGGACTCGTCTATAAGGTGGACTGGACTATAAGGTGGACTCGTCTATAAGGTGGACTGGACTATAAGGTGGACTTGTCTATAAGGTGAACTTGTCTATAAGGTGGACTGGACTATAAGGTGGACTCGTCTATAAGGTGGACTCGTCTATAAGGTGGACTGGACTATAAGGTGAACTTGTCTATAAGGTGAACTCGTCTATAAGGTGGACTGGACTATAAGGTGGACTTGTCTATAAGGTGAACTCGTCTATAAGGTAGACTGGACTATAAGGTGGACTCGTCTATAAGGTGGACTCGTCTATAAGGTGGACTGGACTACAAGGTGGACTCGTCTATAAGGTGGAAAGGACTATAAGGTGGACTCGTCTATAAGGTCGACTCGTCTATAAGGTGGACTTGTCTATAAGGTGGACTGGACTAATAGGTGGACTCGTCTATAAGGTGGACTGGACTATAAGGTGGACTCGTCGAGAAGGTGGACTCGTATACAAGGTGGACTCATCTATAAGGTGGACTGGACTATAAGGTGGACTCGCCTATGAGGTGAACTGGACTTTAAGGTGGACTGGACTATAAGGTGAACTGGACTATAAGGTGTACTGGACAATAAGGTGGACTGGACTATAAGGTAAACTGGACTATAAGATAACCTGGACTATAAGGTGGATTGGACTATGAGGTTGACTGGACTATACGATGAACTGGACTATAAATTGAACTGGACTTTAAGGTGGACTGGACTATAAAGTGGACTCATCTATAAGGTGCACTGGACTATAAGGTGGACTCCTCTATAAGGTGAACTCGTCTATTAGGTGGACTGGACTATAAGGTGGACTCGTCTATAAGTTGGACTCGTCTATAAGGTGGACCCGTCTATAAGGTGGACTCGTCTATAAGGTGGACTGAACTACAAGGTGGACTCGTCTATAAGGTGGGCAGGACTATAAGGTCGACTCGTCTATAAGGTCGACTCGTCTATAAGGTGGACTTGTCTATAAGGTGGACTGGACTAATAGGTGGACTCGTCTATAAGGTGGACTGGACTATAAGGTGGACTCGTCGAGAAGGTGGACTCGTATACAAGGTGGACTCGTCTATAAGGTGGACTGGACTATAAGGTGGACTCGCCTATAAGGTGGACTCATCTATAAGGTGGACTGGAATATGTGGTAACCTGGACTATGAGGTGAACTGGACTTTAAGGTGGACTGGACTATAAGGTGAACTGGACTATAAGGTGTACTGGACAATAAGGTAGACTGGACTATAAGGTAAACTGGACTATAAGGTGGATTGGACTATGAGGTTGACTGGACTATACGATGAACTGGACTATAAATTGAACTGGACTTTAAGGTGGACTGGACTATAAAGTGGACTCATCTATAAGGTGCACTGGACTATAAGGTGGACTCCTCTATAAGGTGAACTCGTCTATTAGGTGGACTGGACTATAAGGTGGACTCGTCTATAAGTTGGACTCGTCTATAAGGTGGACCCGTCTATAAGGTGGACTCGTCTATAAGGTGGACTGGACTACAAGGTGGACTCGTCTATAAGGTGGGCAGGACTATAAGGTCGACTCGTCTATAAGGTCGACTCGTCTATAAGGTGGACTTGTCTATAAGGTGGACTGGACTAATAGGTGGACTCGTCTATAAGGTGGACTGGACTATAAGGTGGACTCGTCGAGATGGTGGACTCGTATACAAGGTGGACTCGTCTATAAGGTGGACTGGACTATAAGGTGGACTCGCCTATAAGGTGGACTCATCTATAAGGTGGACTGGAATATGTGGTAACCTGGACTATGAGGTGAACTGGACTTTAAGGTGGACTGGACTATAAGGTGAACTGGACTATAAGGTGTACTGGACAATAAGGTAGACTGGACTATAAGGTAAACTGGACTATAAGGTGGATTGGACTATGAGGTTGACTGGACTATACGATGAACTGGACTATAAATTGAACTGGACTTTAAGGTGGACTGGACTATAAAGTGGACTCATCTATAAGGTGGACTGGACTATAAGGTGGACTGGACTATAAGGTGGACTGGACAATAAGGTGGACTGGACTATAAGGTGGACTCGAGTAGAATGTGGATTGGACTATAAGGTGAACCTGACTGTAACGTTGGCTGGACTATAAGGTGGACTGGACTATAAAGTTGACTGGACTATAAAGTGGACTCCTCTACAAGGTGGACTGTACTATAGGGTGGACTCGTCTATAAGGTGGACTCGTCTATAAAGTAGACTGGACTATAAGGTGGACTTGTCTATAAGGTGAACTCGTCTATAAGGTGGACTGGACTATAAGGTGGACTCGTCTATAAGGTGGACTTGTCTATAAGGTGGACTGGACTAATAGGTGGACTCGTCTATAAGGTGGACTGGACTATAAGGTGGACTCGTCGAGAAGGTGGACTCGTATACAAGGTGGACTCGTCTATAAGGTGGACTGGACTATAAGGTGGACTCGCCTATAAGGTGGACTCATCTATAAGGTGGACTGGAATATGTGGTAAACTGGACTATGAGGTGAACTGGACTTTAAGGTGGACTGGACTATAAGGTGATTTGGACTATAAGGTGTACTGGACAATAAGGTAGACTGGACTATAAGGTAAACTGGACTATAAGGTGGATTGGACTATGAGGTTGACTGGACTATACGATGAACTGGACTATAAATTGAACTGGACTTTAAGGTGGACTGGACTATAAAGTGGACTCATCTATAAGGTGGACTGGACTATAAGGTGGACTCCTCTATAAGGTGGACTCGTCTATAAGGTGGACTGGACTATAAGGTGGACTTGTCTATAAGGTGAACTCGTCTAAAAGGTGGACTGGACCATAAGGTGTACTGGACAATAAGGTGGACTGGACTATAAGGTGGACTCGAGTAGAATGTGGATTGGACTATAAGGTGAACCTGACTGTAACATTGGCTGGACTATAAGGTGGACTGGACTATAAAGTTGACTGGACTATAAAGTGGACTCCTCTATAAGGTGGACTCTACTATAGGGTGGACTCGTCTATAAGGTGGACTCGTCTATAAAGTAGACTGGACTATAAGGTGGACTTGTCTATGAGGTGAACTCGTCTATAAGGTGGACTGGACTATAAGGTGGACTCGTGAGAAGGTGGACTCGTATACAAGGTGGACTCGTCTATAAGGTGGACTGGACTATAAGGTGGACTCGCCTATAAGGTGGACTCGTCTATAAGGTGGACTGGACTATAAGGTGGACTCGTCTATAAGGTTGACTCGTCTATAAGGTGGACTTGTCTATAAGGTCGACTCGTCTATAAGGTGGACTCGTCTATAAGGTCGACTCGTCTATAAGGTGGACTGGACTACAAGGTGGACTCGTCTACAAGATGGACTGGACTATAAGGTGGACTCGTATACAAGGTGGACTCGTCTATAAGGTGGACTGGACTATAAGGTGGACTCGCCTATAAGGTGGACTCATCTATAAGGTGGACTGGAATATGTGGTAAACTGGACTATGAGGTGAACTGGACTTTAAGGTGGACTGGACTATGAGGTGGACTGGACTATAAGATTAACTGGACTATAAGGTGGATTGGACTATGAGGTTGACTGGACTATACGATGAACTGGACTTTAAGGTGGACTGGATTAAGAGGTGAACTGGATTATAAAATGAAGTGGAAAATAAGGTGGACTGTGCTGTGAGGTGGACTGGACTATAAGGTGTACTGGTCAATAAGGTGGACTGGACTATAAGTTGGACTCGAGTACAATGTGGATTGGACTATAAGGTGAACCTGACTGTAACGTGGGCTGGACTATAAGGTGGACTGGACTATAAAGTTGACTGGACTATAAAGTTGACTGGACTATAAAGTGGACTCATCTATAAGGTGGACTGGACTATAAGGTGGACTCGTCTATAAGGTGGACTCGTCTATAAGGTGGACTGGAGTATAAGGTGGACTTGTCTATAAGGTGAACTCGTCTATAAGGTGGACTGGACTATAAGTTGGACTGGACTATAAGGCGGACTCGTCTATAAGGTGGACTCGTCTACAAGGTGGACTCGTCTACAAGGTGGACTTGTCTATAAGGTGGACTGTACTATAAGGTGGACTCGTCTATAAGGTGGACTCGTCTATAAGTTGGACTCGTCTATAAGGTGGACTCGTCTATAAGGTGGACTGGACTACAAGGTGGACTCGTCTAAAAGGTGGACTCATCTATAAGGTGGACTGGACTATAAGGTGGACTCGTCTATAAGGTCGACTCGTCTATAAGGTGGACTTGTCTATAAGGTGGACTGGACTAATAGGTGGACTCGTCTATAAGGTGGACTGGACTATAAGGTGGACTCGTCGAGAAGGTGGACTCGTATACAAGGTGGACTCGTCTATAAGGTGGACTGGACTATAAGGTGGACTCGCCTATAAGGTGGACTCATCTATAAGGTGGACTGGACTATAAGGTGGACTCGTCTATAAGGTGGACTCGTCTATAAGGTGGACTGGACTATAAGGTGGACTGTGAATTAATGTGTTTATGGAGGTTTTTCACATATATGACTCACCACCAGTAAACCAGGCATAAGTGTGTGTAAATCCAAACAGAGTTATGTGTGTATCTTGGTAGAGTGGAAACTAAGGTTTAAGATGGTGAAAAAATGATGTTTCTATCACAAGTAGAACCAAAGTTATGGTCATTTTAATATCCACATTTGGACATATTTTACAATTTGCATATTTTTAGATATTGTCCGTTAAAGTTTTGGACTGTTTTGGGGTAGGAAGTCCTTAGCAACGCATAATAATTTGTATCCGATTGACACAAATTGTTGACAGATGTTAAAGGACACTCTGATGGACATGTCACAGAAGTTTTATGTATTATAATAATAGGACAGAAGTGTGACGTATTATAATCATTTGGCTTACACCATTGGACAGAACATTCAATATAAGCTTTTACCTCGTACCAAACACTTGGGTGTTTACCCACGGAACGGAGATCGTTTTGTTCGGCGAAAAGAGGTGGAAGTCGTCTTTGTCTTTGCTCAGCAATACCTGAACTTTTGTCACCGCTTAAATAATTGACTCAATAAACACCTTTATTGATTGGATTTCAATGTAATGACCACAGGAAGTGAACATAGAGGTGTTAAGGTACCGTTTTTTGATAAGGTGTAAACACTAATAACAAATCACCTTCCAGCCTAAATTTGGCTGTAGCTCTGAACGGCTCAGCGCGACTTATGCCTGGTTTGGTGGTGGCGGGTCACATATAAGGTTCATTAAGTGAAATCAAAATGATGAGATAAAAAGTATAAATTCCAGTCACCAATCACAACCAGAAATAATCCATAGACGTACTGTAGTTTTTTTGAGGAAGTTAAAGTCTTTTAATTGTCACGTTATCGTCTGGAAAATACAGAAACCTTTTTGTTTCTCAAATGTCATGAAATTTGACGTTCAAATATTGGTGTGGACATTTTATAAACATTCAAATATTAATATTCTAAACGTCTCTGATCATCTGTTCATCAAAATGGACATTGGCGTCCACTCTGTCACCCCTAGCACCCACTCTCCCCACACCTCTCTCTCCACTACTCACCCACTATCCCAGTTCACCCCCATCTCACCTGCCCAACTGTCCCAGCTCATAGCATGAACACACCCCCTGGACACCTTCTAATTAGCTCCATGACGCCCATTCTAAAGAAACCTGGACTTGACCATAACATCTCATCCAACTTTCGCCTTATATCCCACCTCCTATTTCTCTCCAAAATTCTTGAGCATGTCGTCGCCTCACAAATCCAAGCCCACCTCTGCTCCAACAATATCTACGAAATATTCCAGTCTGGTTTTTAGCCCCAAACACAGCACTGAAACAGCCCCTGGATCTCACCTTCCACACCATCCAACATCAGTATCCTCCTGGACCTCACCTTCCACACCATCCAACATCAGTATCCTCCTGGACCTCACCTTCCACACCATCCAACATCAGTATCCTCCTGGACCTCACCTTCCACACCATCCAACATCAGTATCCTCCTGGACCTCACCTTCCACACCATCCAACATAGTATCCTCCTGGACCTCACCTTCCACACCATCCAACATCAGTATCCTCCTGGACCTCACCTTCCACACCATCCAACATCAGTATCCTCCTGGACCTCACCTTCCACACCATCCAACATCAGTATCCTCCTGGACCTCACCTTCCACACCATTAAACATCAGTGTCCTCCTGGACCTCACCTTCCACACCATCCAACATCAGTATCCTCCTGGACCTCACCTTCCACACCATCCAGCATCAGTATCCTCCTGGACCTCACCTTCCACACCATCCAACATAGTATCCTCCTGGACCTCGCTTTCCACACCATCCAACATCAGTATCCTCCTGGACCTCACCTTCCACACCATCCAACATAGTATCCTCCTGGACCTCACCTTCCACACCATCCAACATCAGTGTCCTCCTGGACCTCACCTTCCACACCATCCAACATCAGTATCCTCCTGGACCTCACCTTCCACACCATCCAACATCAGTATCCTCCTGGACCTCACCTTCCACACCATCCAACATCAGTATCCTCCTGGACCTCACCTTCCACACCATCCAACATAGTATCCTCCTGGACCTCACCTTTCACACCATCCAACATCAGTATCCTCCTGGACCTCACCTTCCACACCATCCAACATCAGTATCCTCCTGGACCTCACCTTCCACACCATCCAACATCAGTATCCTCCTGGACCTCACCTTCCACACCATCCAACATACGTATCCTCCTTTCTCCTCTCCAAAAAGCAATCAATATCAAAGGCACAGCACTGATCTAGTTCACTTCCTACCTTACCAACCATCAATAATTCATATTATTGTTGTTGTTGTTGTTGTTATATTATAATCATTGTTATTATTATTATTATTATTATTATTATTATTATTCATTCATTATCTGAACCCGCTTTATCCTCACTTGGGTCACGGGGGTCACTGGGGCCCTAATCCAGCTACAATGGGTGAAGGCGGGGTACACCCTGTATGAGACGCCAGTTCATGGCAGGGCTGAACATATATAGACAAACAATCACTCTCACATTCACACCTATGGACAATTTTAGATTAACCAATTAACCTATCAGTGCATGTGTTTGGATGCAAACCCACCATGTAGTAAATAACAGAAAGACTGCGTCTATTCCCCGTACAGTTAAAAATAAACCTAATATTAAAAAACCTATAGGAGTGAGATCAAATAATTTAATAAAAATAGTTTTAAGGAACAATCAGATTAAAATAACACCTAACAATTTTATCCAATGTGGACTGATCAATAATAGATCTATTTCTTCCAAATCGTTGTTAATAAACGATCTAATTAGTGATTACAAAATTGATATTTTAGCTCTGACTGAAACCTGGCTGCAGCAGGATGAATATGTCGCATTAAATGAATCCACGCCACCAACACATGTGAACTATCACACAGCCAGAACCAGTGGTGGTGGTGGAGGAGTGGCAATAATATCCCACTCCAGTTTAGGTCTTAGCCCTAAAATTAATCATAAAACTAATCCCACTTACCACTCCTTTGAAAGTCTAGTTTTATCCATTACTTTCCCCAACTGCAGAAACCAAAAACCAGTCCTTTTTGTCATAGTCTACCGCCCTCCTGGCCCTTATTCACAGTTTTTATTAGAAGTCTCTGACTTTCTATCCAGTGTAGTGTTGAACTGGGATAGGATTATAATAGTTGGTGATTTGAACATACATGTTGATAATAACACTGACTCTCTTAGTAATGCATTTAGTGACCTACTAGACGGATTAGGCTTTATCCAAAATGTTCATAAACCAACCCACATTCACAGACATACTCTTGATCTGATCTTAACACTTGGTGTTGAAATTAATGACCTCGTCGTTTTTACCCATAATCCCATACTCTCAGATCACTTTTTAATGACCTTCCAGGTTTTGTTTGAGGATATTTCTACCTCAGTGATTAAAACACAAATGAAAAGGATACTATGTGACCGTGCTGTCTCAAAATATAAAGAGTTAATTCAGTCACTAATTGTGTCTATGTCATGTGATTATGTAAAGGACACATTTAGTCCCAGTATAAGTGATGAGTTAGTTGATAGTACCATGCTCACATTACAAACTATGTTAGATATAGTTGCCCCCCTCAAGTTAAAAACTACTAAGGTTAGATTAACCTCCCCATGGTACAACACTGACACTCGCTCCATTAAACAAACAACACGTAAATTAGAGGCAATGGAGGCGATCCAACTTAGAAGATTCTCTCAATGCCTGGAAAAATATCTTAATAAAGTATAATCCATCTTTGCGTACAGCCAAAACTAGATATTACTCATCCATAATAGAAGAAAACAAGAATAATCCTAGATTCCTGTTCAGTACTGTAGCCAAACTGACAAACAGACACACCTCCGTGGAACCAGTTATTCCATCCACGCTCCATTCTGATGATTTCCTGCAGTTCTTTAACAATAAAATATCAACTATTAGAGACAAAATAGACACATTTCTCCCAAACATTAGATCAGAAAAAGCAGTGGTTTCAAACCTAGGCCCTTTAATAAATCCCTCTGTAACACTAAATAATTTCACCACTGTAGACCAAACTGATGTCATATCTATTATCATGTCTTCCAAATCATCACCTGCCTCTTAGATCCAATTACAACTAAACTCTTTAAACAGATTCTGCCCCTAATTATTAACACTGTCCTAAATATAATTAACACTTCATTAATTACTGGATATGTGCCGCAGTCATTTAAATATGCTGTTATTAAACCAATTCTGAAAAAGCCTACCCTAGATCCTGACATTTTAGCCAATTATAGGCCTATATCCAATTTGCCCTTCCTGTCAAAGGTTTTAGAACGAGTAATAGTTAAACAGCTGTGCCAATTCCTGCAGGATAATAGTTTATTTGAACAGTTTCAGTCTGGCTTTCGTGCCCATCATAGCACTGAAACAGTGTTAGTTAAAGTTACTAATGACTTATTATTAGCCGCTGACATGGGATTAATATGGGTCCTGGTGTTATTAGACCTTAGTGCAGCCTTTGACACCATTGACCACAGTATCTTAGTGCACAGATTAGAATGTGATATAGGTATTAGAGGAGCAGCCCTCTGCTGCTTTAAATCATATTTATCTAATCGCTACCAATTTGTTCACATCAATCAACAATCATCGCAGTCCTCCAGAGTTAATTATGGCGTTCCTCAAGGGTCAGTCCTTGGGCCTATTTTGTTTACACTATATATGCTCCCTTTAGGTAACATCATTACAAATCATGGCATTAATTTTCATTGTTATGCAGATGACACACAGCTATATTTATCGATTAAACCTGATCAGACCAGACAAATAGATAAACTAAGTACATGTGTCCAAGACATAAAAATTTGGATGAGTGACAATTATCTTTTATTGAACCCTGAAAAAACTGAAGTCATTATAATTGGTCCTAAAGATGCGAGAGACTCCCTACCTGACCACATAGTTACTGTAGACAGCTTAAGTGTAACACCCAGTGACACAGTTAAAAATTTAGGAGTTTTATTTGATCCAGATCTTTCATTCAAAATGCATATCAAACAAACTTGCAGAACAGCCTTCTTTCACCTGCGCAACATTAGCCAAAATTAGGAATATTCTGTCTAAAACGACTGCAGAAAAATTAATTCATGCATTTGTTACATCACGATTAGATTATTGTAACTCCTTACTTGTAGCATGTCCTAAATATTCCCTAAAAAGCTTCAACTGGTTCAAAATGCAGCAGCAAGATTATTAACAGGATCAAATAGAAGAGAACACATCACCCCTGTGCTCCAAACCCTGACCCCTGACCCCTAACCCTATCACCCCTGTGCTCCAAACCCTGACCCCTGACCCCTAACCCTATCACCCCTGTGCTCCAAACCCTGACCCCTGACCCCTAACCCTATCACCCCTGTGCTCCAAACCCTGACCCCTGACCCCTAACCCTATCACCCCTGTGCTCCAAACCCTTCATTGGCTTCCAGTTGAGTCTAGAATTAAATTTAAAATCCTCCTCCTTACATATAAAACCATTAATGGTATGGGTTAGGGTTAGGGGTCAGGGGTTAATGGTATGGGCCCCTCTTATCTTAAAGATGATCTGGTTCCGTACCAACCCAATAGAACCCTTCGTTCTCAGAATGCAGGTTTACTGAAAGTTCCTAGGGTTTCTAAAAGTACAGTAGGAGCTAGAGCCTTTAGTTACCATGGTTACTGTCTGATGGAGCTAGAGCCTTTAGTTACCATGGTTACTGTCTTATGAAATCATCTTCCCTTTAATATTAAAGACGCTGAAACAGTCTCTTCATTTGAAATTAGGTTTAAAACATTCCTGTTTGAGAAAGCCTATGATCAGGTTAGTTAAAAATGATGTGACTCATATATCATGTATACATGATGTATGAGTCACAGTTCAGTCTAGGCTGCCCTAGGAGTTAGAATGCTGGGGGAAGTACAGACACTGAGTTCTTTCTTCTCTTTCTCTCTCTCACACCTGTTTCTGTCATTTTTATAACCTATCTTTCATACCAAGTCTGTTCATGACTAGTCACCTGGTGTCCCCTTTCCCCCCTCCCCCCCTGGGGGGAGTGGTGGCTCTCCTGACAGTGTCTGCACGGGAGCCATGGACGACAGGATCTGGAGTATCTCGCCTGTGCTGACCTGTGACCCCGGACCACCGCCCCTGCCTGTCTGGACCAGCCCCCCTTCCTGCATTTATACATGGACGTTCATCTATAGTCTGTCCGTCCATGGGAGTGGATCTGTCCTTCAATGTGGTTCTCCTCAAGATTTCTTCTTTTTCCCACTGGGTTTGGAAGTTTTTTCTTGCCGAGAAGGAGGGTCTAAGGACAGGGGGAGGGTCTAAGGACAGGGGGAGGGTCTAAGGACAGGGGATGCCTGGGACTTTTCATGTATTTCTGTAGTTGATTATGTTTTTGTAAAGCCCTCTGAGACAACTTTGTTGTGATTTAGGGCTTTATAAATAAAATTGAATTGAATTGAATTGGATGGTGGGAGGAAACCGGAGTGCCCGGCCAAAACCCACGCGGACACGGGGAGGACATGCAAACTCCACACAGAAAGGTCTGGTACGGGATTCGAACCAGGGTCCTTCTTGCTGTGAGGCACGAGTGCTAACCACTGCACCACCGTGCTAACCACTGCACCACCGTGCTAACCACTGCACCACCGTGCTAACCACTGCACCACCGTGCTAACCACTGCACCACCGTGCTAACCACTGCACCACCGTGCTAACCACTGCACCACCGTGCTAACCACTGCACCACCGTGCTAACCACTGCACCACCGTGCTAACCACTGCACCACCGTGCTAACCACTGCACCACCGTGCCGCCCTATTATTATTATTATTATTATTATTATTAT
>CM035798.1:5226446-5233946 GCA_020466265.1 Siphamia tubifer | reverse complement strand
AAAAAAACAACCTTAAGGGACATTTAGGATACATTAACTATAAAAAAAAAACAACCTTAAGGGACATTTAGGATACATTAACTATAAAAAACAACCTTAAGGGACATTTAGGATACATTAACTATAAAAAAACAACCTTAAGGGACATTTAGGATACATTAACTATAAAAAAAAACCAACCTTAAGGGACATTTAGGATACATTAACTATAAAAAAACAACCTTAAGGGACATTTAGGATACATTAACTATAAAAAAACAACCTTAAGGGACATTTAGGATACATTAACTATAAAAAAAAACAACCTTAAGGGACATTTAGGATACATTAACTATAAAAAAACAACCTTAAGGGACATTTAGGATACATTAACTATAAAAAAACAACCTTAAGGGACATTTAGGATACATTAACTATAAAAAAACAACCTTAAGGGACATTTAGGATACATTAACTATAAAAAAAAACAACCTTAAGGGACATTTAGGATACATTAACTATAAAAAAAAAACAACGTTAAGGGACATTTAGGATACATTAACTATAAAAAACAACCTTAAGGGACATTTAGGATACATTAACTATAAAAAAAACAACCTTAAGGGACATTTAGGATACATTAACTATAAAAAAAAAACAACCTTAAGGGACATTTAGGATACATTAACTATAAAAAAACAACCTTAAGGGACATTTAGGATACATTAACTATAAAAAAACAACCTTAAGGGACATTTAGGATACATTAACTATAAAAAAACAACCTTAAGGGACATTTAGGATACATTAACTATAAAAAAAAAACAACCTTAAGGGACATTTAGGATACATTAACTATAAAAAAACAACCTTAAGGGACATTTAGGATACATTAACTATAAAAAACAACCTTAAAGGACATTTAGGATACATTAACTATAAAAAACAACCTTAAGGGACATTTAGGATACATTAACTATAAAAAAACAACCTTAAGGGACATTTAGGATACATTAACTATAAAAAACAACCTTAAGGGACATTTAGGATACATTAACTATAAAAAACAACCTTAAAGGACATTTAGGATACATTAACTATAAAAAAACAACCTTAAGGGACATTTAGGATACATTAACTATAAAAAACAACCTTAAAGGACATTTAGGATACATTAACTATAAAAAAACAACCTTAAGGGACATTTAGGATACATTAACTATAAAAAAAAAACAACCTTAAGGGACATTTAGGATACATTAACTATAAAAAAAAAACAACCTTAAGGGACATTTAGGATACATTAACTATAAAAAAAAACAACAACGTTAAGGGACATTTAGGATACATTAACTATAAAAAACAACCTTAAGGGACATTTAGGATACATTAACTATAAAAAAACAACCTTAAGGGACATTTAGGATACATTAACTATAAAAAAAAAACAACCTTAAGGGACATTTAGGATACATTAACTATGAAAAAACAACCTTAAGGGACATTTAGGATACATTAACTATAAAAAAACAACCTTAAGGGACATTTAGGATACATTAACTATAAAAAAACAACCTTAAGGGACATTTAGGATACATTAACTATAAAAAAAAAACAACCTTAAGGGACATTTAGGATACATTAACTATAAAAAAACAACCTTAAGGGACATTTAGGATACATTAACTATAAAAAACAACCTTAAAGGACATTTAGGATACATTAACTATAAAAAACAACCTTAAGGGACATTTAGGATACATTAACTATAAAAAAACAACCTTAAGGGACATTTAGGATACATTAACTATAAAAAACAACCTTAAGGGACATTTAGGATACATTAACTATAAAAAACAACCTTAAAGGACATTTAGGATACATTAACTATAAAAAAACAACCTTAAGGGACATTTAGGATACATTAACTATAAAAAACAACCTTAAGGGACATTTAGGATACATTAACTATAAAAAACAACCTTAAAGGACATTTAGGATACATTAACTATAAAAAAACAACCTTAAGGGACATTTAGGATACATTAACTATAAAAAAAAAACAACCTTAAGGGACATTTAGGATACATTAACTATAAAAAAACAACCTTAAGGGACATTTAGGATACATTAACTATAAAAAAAAAACAACGTTAAGGGACATTTAGGATACATTAACTATAAAAAAACAACCTTAAGGGACATTTAGGATACATTAACTATAAAAAAACAACCTTAAGGGACATTTAGGATACATTAACTATAAAAAAAAACAACCTTAAGGGACATTTAGGATACATTAACTATAAAAAAACAACCTTAAGGGACATTTAGGATACATTAACTATAAAAAAACAACCTTAAGGGACATTTAGGATACATTAACTATAAAAAAAAACAACCTTAAGGGACATTTAGGATACATTAACTATAAAAAAACAACCTTAAGGGACATTTAGGATACATTAACTATAAAAAAACAACCTTAAGGGACATTTAGGATACATTAACTATAAAAAAACAACCTTAAGGGACATTTAGGATACATTAACTATAAAAAAACAACCTTAAAGGACATTTAGGATACATTAACTATAAAAAAACAACCTTAAGGGACATTTAGGATACATTAGCTATAAAAAAAAAACAACCTTAAGGGACATTTAGGATACATTAACTATAAAAAACAACCTTAAGGGACATTTAGGATACATTAACTATAAAAAACAACCTTAAAGGACATTTAGGATACATTAACTATAAAAAAACAACCTTAAGGGACATTTAGGATACATTAACTATAAAAAACAACCTTAAGGGACATTTAGGATACATTAACTATAAAAAACAACCTTAAAGGACATTTAGGATACATTAACTATAAAAAAACAACCTTAAGGGACATTTAGGATACATTAACTATAAAAAAAAAACAACCTTAAGGGACATTTAGGATACATTAACTATAAAAAAACAACCTTAAGGGACATTTAGGATACATTAACTATAAAAAAAAAAACAACGTTAAGGGACATTTAGGATACATTAACTATAAAAAACAACCTTAAGGGACATTTAGGATACATTAACTATAAAAAAACAACCTTAAGGGACATTTAGGATACATTAACTATAAAAAAAAAACAACCTTAAGGGACATTTAGGATACATTAACTATGAAAAAACAACCTTAAGGGACATTTAGGATACATTAACTATAAAAAAACAACCTTAAGGGACATTTAGGATACATTAACTATAAAAAAAAAACAACCTTAAGGGACATTTAGGATACATTAACTATAAAAAAACAACCTTAAGGGACATTTAGGATACATTAACTATAAAAAACAACCTTAAAGGACATTTAGGATACATTAACTATAAAAAACAACCTTAAGGGACATTTAGGATACATTAACTATAAAAAAACAACCTTAAGGGACATTTAGGATACATTAACTATAAAAAACAACCTTAAGGGACATTTAGGATACATTAACTATAAAAAACAACCTTAAAGGACATTTAGGATACATTAACTATAAAAAAACAACCTTAAGGGACATTTAGGATACATTAACTATAAAAAACAACCTTAAGGGACATTTAGGATACATTAACTATAAAAAACAACCTTAAAGGACATTTAGGATACATTAACTATAAAAAAAACAACCTTAAGGGACATTTAGGATACATTAACTATAAAAAAAAAACAACCTTAAGGGACATTTAGGATACATTAACTATAAAAAAACAACCTTAAGGGACATTTAGGATACATTAACTATAAAAAAAAAAAACAACGTTAAGGGACATTTAGGATACATTAACTATAAAAAACAACCTTAAGGGACATTTAGGATACATTAACTATAAAAAAACAACCTTAAGGGACATTTAGGATACATTAACTATAAAAAAAAAACAACCTTAAGGGACATTTAGGATACATTAACTATAAAAAAAACAACCTTAAGGGACATTTAGGATACATTAACTATAAAAAAACAACCTTAAGGGACATTTAGGATACATTAACTATAAAAAAAAACAACCTTAAGGGACATTTAGGATACATTAACTATAAAAAAACAACCTTAAGGGACATTTAGGATACATTAACTATAAAAAAACAACCTTAAGGGACATTTAGGATACATTAACTATAAAAAAACAACCTTAAGGGACATTTAGGATACATTAACTATAAAAAAACAACCTTAAAGGACATTTAGGATACATTAACTATAAAAAAACAACCTTAAGGGACATTTAGGATACATTAGCTATAAAAAAAAAACAACCTTAAGGGACATTTAGGATACATTAACTATAAAAAAAACAACCTTAAGGGACATTTAGGATACATTAACTATAAAAAAAACAACCTTAAGGGACATTTAGGATACATTAACTATAAAAAAAAAACAACCTTAAGGGACATTTAGGATACATTAACTATAAAAAAAAAACAACCTTAAGGGACATTTAGGATACATTAACTATAAAAAAAAAACAACCTTAAGGGACATTTAGGATACATTAACTATAAAAAAAAACAACCTTAAGGGACATTTAGGATACATTAACTATAAAAAAACAACCTTAAGGGACATTTAGGATACATTAACTATAAAAAAAACAACCTTAAGGGACATTTAGGATACATTAACTATAAAAAAACAACCTTAAGGGACATTTAGGATACATTAACTATAAAAAAAAAACAACCTTAAGGGACATTTAGGATACATTAACTATAAAAAAACAACCTTAAGGGACATTTAGGATACATTAACTATAAAAAACAACCTTAAAGGACATTTAGGATACATTAACTATAAAAAACAACCTTAAGGGACATTTAGGATACATTAACTATAAAAAACAACCTTAAAGGACATTTAGGATACATTAACTATAAAAAAACAACCTTAAGGGACATTTAGGATACATTAACTATAAAAAACAACCTTAAAGGACATTTAGGATACATTAACTATAAAAAACAACCTTAAGGGACATTTAGGATACATTAACTATAAAAAAACAACCTTAAGGGACATTTAGGATACATTAACTATAAAAAACAACCTTAAGGGACATTTAGGATACATTAACTATAAAAAACAACCTTAAAGGACATTTAGGATACATTAACTATAAAAAAACAACCTTAAGGGACATTTAGGATACATTAACTATAAAAAACAACCTTAAGGGACATTTAGGATACATTAACTATAAAAAACAACCTTAAGGACATTTAGGATACATTAACTATAAAAAAACAACCTTAAGGGACATTTAGGATACATTAACTATAAAAAAAAAACAACCTTAAGGGACATTTAGGATACATTAACTATAAAAAAACAACCTTAAGGGACATTTAGGATACATTAACTATAAAAAAAAAAACAACGTTAAGGGACATTTAGGATACATTAACTATAAAAAACAACCTTAAGGGACATTTAGGATACATTAACTATAAAAAAACAACCTTAAGGGACATTTAGGATACATTAACTATAAAAAAAACAACCTTAAGGGACATTTAGGATACATTAACTATAAAAAAACAACCTTAAGGGACATTTAGGATACATTAACTATAAAAAAACAACCTTAAGGGACATTTAGGATACATTAACTATAAAAAAACAACCTTAAGGGACATTTAGGATACATTAACTATAAAAAAACAACCTTAAGGGACATTTAGGATACATTAACTATAAAAAAAAAAACAACCTTAAGGGACATTTAGGATACATTAACTATAAAAAAACAACCTTAAGGGACATTTAGGATACATTAACTATAAAAAAACAACCTTAAAGGACATTTAGGATACATTAACTATAAAAAACAACCTTAAGGGACATTTAGGATACATTAACTATAAAAAACAACCTTAAAGGACATTTAGGATACATTAACTATAAAAAAACAACCTTAAGGGACATTTAGGATACATTAACTATAAAAAACAACCTTAAAGGACATTTAGGATACATTAACTATAAAAAACAACCTTAAGGGACATTTAGGATACATTAACTATAAAAAAACAACCTTAAGGGACATTTAGGATACATTAACTATAAAAAACAACCTTAAGGGACATTTAGGATACATTAACTATAAAAAACAACCTTAAAGGACATTTAGGATACATTAACTATAAAAAAACAACCTTAAGGGACATTTAGGATACATTAACTATAAAAAACAACCTTAAGGGACATTTAGGATACATTAACTATAAAAAACAACCTTAAAGGACATTTAGGATACATTAACTATAAAAAAACAACCTTAAGGGACATTTAGGATACATTAACTATAAAAAAACAACGTTAAGGGACATTTAGGATACATTAACTATAAAAAAAAAAAACAACGTTAAGGGACATTTAGGATACATTAACTATAAAAAACAACCTTAAGGGACATTTAGGATACATTAACTATAAAAAAACAACCTTAAGGGACATTTAGGATACATTAACTATAAAAAAAAAACAACCTTAAGGGACATTTAGGATACATTAACTATAAAAAAACAACCTTAAGGGACATTTAGGATACATTAACTATAAAAAAACAACCTTAAGGGACATTTAGGATACATTAACTATAAAAAAAAACAACCTTAAGGGACATTTAGGATACATTAACTATAAAAAAACAACCTTAAGGGACATTTAGGATACATTAACTATAAAAAAACAACCTTAAGGGACATTTAGGATACATTAACTATAAAAAAACAACCTTAAGGGACATTTAGGATACATTAACTATAAAAAACAACCTTAAAGGACATTTAGGATACATTAACTATAAAAAAACAACCTTAAGGGACATTTAGGATACATTAGCTATAAAAAAAAAACAACCTTAAGGGACATTTAGGATACATTAACTATAAAAAAACAACCTTAAGGGACATTTAGGATACATTAACTATAAAAAAACAACCTTAAGGGACATTTAGGATACATTAACTATAAAAAAAAAACAACCTTAAGGGACATTTAGGATACATTAACTATAAAAAAAAAACAACCTTAAGGGACATTTAGGATACATTAACTATAAAAAAAAAAACAACCTTAAGGGACATTTAGGATACATTAACTATAAAAAAAAAACAACCTTAAGGGACATTTAGGATACATTAACTATAAAAAACAACCTTAAGGGACATTTAGGATACATTAACTATAAAAAAAAAAACAACCTTAAGGGACATTTAGGATACATTAACTATAAAAAAACAACCTTAAGGGACATTTAGGATACATTAACTATAAAAAAAAAAACAACCTTAAGGGACATTTAGGATACATTAACTATAAAAAAACAACCTTAAGGGACATTTAGGATACATTAACTATAAAAAACAACCTTAAGGGACATTTAGGATACATTAACGATAAAAAACAACCTTAAGGGACATTTAGGATACATTAACTATAAAAAAACAACCTTAAGGGACATTTA
>CM035798.1:5193946-5221446 GCA_020466265.1 Siphamia tubifer | reverse complement strand
AGTTTAGGGTACTACTCTAAGATGCCTTTTGCCGTTTATGTCAAAGTGTTTGTTGTTTCCTTCAGGTTCAAGACCCTTGGAGATAAATCTAAAGATTCTAAACCCAGGAGGAGTCGACCCAGGTAAGAGTAAAGCTGTTGTAACATTTCTGATCCACATCTGAACACTTTCCTACAAAATCAAAAGTCAGTAACTGCACAGACACCAAACAGAAAAATAACCTTAAAGTTGTTTTGTTGTTCAACCCCAGAAGATGATTGGACATGAGGCAGTTATTGTTACTGACTGGGAATGTAGAATTTATCTGATCATTTAGACTTTTTATCTGATCATTTAACTTTTTATCTGATCATTTAACTTTTTATCTAATAAAATCTTTCTCTCTTTCATCATTCTCTCTCTCTCTTTCGCACTCTCTCTGCCCCGCCCACAATGCTTCTCATTGGCTATTCCACAACATTATGTTGACAACATTAGTTCAGAATAATACAAAAATAACATCTATGATAATGCTGTGTTTTGATCCCATTTTATTCCTTATAGGACTCAATAATTACAAGGTGGTAAGAACAAAATATGAACTAAATAAGAGCGCAGTTTAATAAATGCCAGAATAACCGCGTTCACAACTTCCCATTCATTTGGCAAAATTGAATTGAATGAGTCATTCACTTTTTTTCAAAAATACATTGTTCGTGAACGATCATTCAATGAACTCGTTCAGGTACAACACTATATATATATATATATATATATATATATCAAAAATTTAGTTGATCTTACATTGGTAACTGTCCATTAATTACAAGCTAAAGGTGCACAGCAGGTTTACAGCAGTTAACAGCAAGGGGTCCGCGGTGGTCTCCATGGTGGTCACATGATGAAATACGCTGCCGCCCGTGCACATAATGCTCGACCAAAAAGAGGCTTGCAGTTAGCACTGCAGAAGGGCTTGAGCAAAAAGATAGGCCTACCTTAACTTGCCAAGAGATAGACATGCATTTATTCTGCACCCGCACTCACTACCTTTTTTTAGCAGTCCATGGAGGACATTTTAAAAGGAATCCCTCACATCTCCAGTATCGAAATTAGTATCGAGTATTATCCTTAGTATTGGTATCGAGTTGGAAATTTTAGTATCGTGACAACCCTACTTCGTACCTATCTGTAGACCTTGGTAAAAATTAACATGGGTAACTACTGTACATGACAGATATTTCTCAAATGAGATATTATAGGGTTGAATAATTTACTTGGGCAGCTGTGGCTCAGTTGGTAGAGTGGGTCGCCCAATGACCGAGAGGTTGGCGGTTCGCGTCCCAGCTCTGGCTGTCCACATGTCGAAGTGTCCTTGGGCAAGACACTGAACCCCAGTAGACCTTAGACCTTAGAAACCTACTGGTGTATGAATGGGTAAGTGGTAAATGGACTGCATTTATATAGCGCTTTTCCACCTTCATGGTGCTCAAAGCGCTTTACATTAGCCTCTCATTCACACATTCACACACACACTCATACACCAGTAGGTTTCTAAGATCTATGGTAAGTCCTACTGGGGGCCTAAGCCAGGGTTCAGTGTCTTGCCCAAGGACACTTCGACATGTGGACAGCCAGAGCAGGGACGCGAACCGCCAACCTCTCGACCCACTCTACCAACTGACCCACAGCCACAGCTGGGTGAATGTGAGATAGATAGATAGATAGATAGATAGATAGATAGATAGATAGATTTCCTTTATTGTCATTGTACAGAAACTCAGAAGACGGTGAATCTGACAATGAAATGTCGTTGCTTGGCAACCAGAATACACCACACACGTTCGCATCACATATTCGTTGCCCTGGCTAGGCAGCGTCTGTGTGCAATGTCCTGGATGGGGGGGGGTCCCAATAATGTGTGGCTGAGTTGGGATCTCCTGAAAGTCGATGATGATCTCCTTTGTCTTGTTGATGTTCAATAGCAGGTTGTTCCTCCTACACCATTCCCCTAGATGTTGTACCTCATCCCTGTAGGCCAGCTCGTCGTCGTCTTGAATGAGGCCCACAACTGTTGTGTCATTCGCATATTTCAGGATGTGGTTGGTTTTGTACCGGGGACGACAGTCATGGGTCATCACGGTGAACAGCAGGGGGCTCAGGACGCAGCCGGTGCTCAGGGAGATGACACTGGAGGTGTTGTTTCCCACTCGGACAAACTGGGTTCTGTTGGTCTGGAAGTCCAGGAGCCAGTTGCACAGGGGGGTGTTGAGCCCCAGAGGGCCCAATTTGCTTACCAGGTCCTGGGGGATGATTGTGTTGAATGCTGAACTGAAGTCTAGGAACAGCATCCTCACGTAGGTGTTCTTACCCTCCAGGTGCTCCAGGCTCAGGTGGAGAGCAGTGGAGATGGCATCATCAGTGGAGCGGTTTGTCTGGTATGCAAACTGGAAGGGGTCGAATGAAGCGGGCAGTGTGGCTGTGATGTGGTCCTTAACCACCTGCTCGAAGCACTTCATGATGCTGGATGTTAGTGCAACAGGGCGGAAGTCGTTCAGGCAGGAGATGGTTGGTTTCTTTGGCACAGGAATGATGGTGGCTGACTTGAAGCATGGGGGGACGATGGTCTGGTTGAGTGATGTGTTGAAGATGTCCGTGAACACATAGGCCAGCTGGTCTGCACACTCCTTGATCAGCCGTCCCGGGATGTTATCCGGTCCAGCAGCTTTCTGAGCATTGACCTTTCTCAGAACCCTCTGCACCGCAGTGCTTTCGAGCCTGAGGACCTGATCGTTAGGATGGGGGGTGGCTTTCCTTGCTGGTGTATTAAGAGCTTCAAATCTTCCGAAGAAGTTGTTTAGCTCATTCAGGAAACTGATGTCATCTTGGCAGTGGGAGGGTGTGGCTTTGTGTTCTGTGACGGACTGGATTCCCTGCCACAGCCGTCTGGTGTTGCTGGGGTCCTGGAAGAAACCCTGTATTTTCTGGCTGTGAGCACGCTTTGCAGTCCTGATGACACGGTTCAGATTGGCCCTCGCTGATCTGAGTGTCACTGCGTCACCAGATTTGAAAGCTGCATTTCGCTCCCTCAGCCTTGTACGCACCTCCTTGTTCATCCAGGGTTTCTGGTTGGCCTGTGTGATTATTGTCTTTGTTGCTGTGACCCCCTCCATGCACCACTGGATGTAGTCAGATACAGAGGCAGCGTACTCCCCCACATCTGTATGATGGTTATCTGTTGCGGCCTCCCTGAACATGCCCCACTCAGTGCGCTCGAAACAGTCCTGTAGTGCTGACATAGCTCCCTCAGGCCACACTCTCACCTTCTTCACATCAGGTTTTTCTCTGATGAGCAGGGGCTGATATGCTGGGATTAGCATAACAGAGAGATGGTCTGAGGAGCCAAGGTGTGGATGGGGAGCTGCTCTGAAGGCCTTCTTGATGTTGGTATAGACCAGGTCCAGTGTGTTCTCCCCTCTCATTGCAAAATCCATATGCTGGTGAAAGTTAGGGAGGACAGTCTTCATGTTGGCCTGGTTGAAGTCCCCGGCAACAATAAAAACGCCCTCCGGATATGTGGTTTGCAAGTCACTGATGGCACGATAGAGAGTGCTTAGCGCTTGCTTGGTGTTAGTGCTGGGTGGGATGTAAACAGTAACAATGATGATGGTGGTGAATTCCCGAGGCAGGTAAAAAGGTCTGCATCTCACAGTCATAAACTCGATGTCTTCAGAGCAATGACTGGAGAGCAGGGTAGCGTTGTTGCACCAGTTGATATTTGTGTAGACGCAAACACCACCACCCCGGGATTTTCCGGTGAGAGCTTGGCTCCTGTCGGCTCTGAATGTTGTTAGCCTGGGCAGGCTAATAGCCTCATCAGGGACAGGAGAGTTTAGCCACGTCTCGGTGAAAATGAGAATGCAGCAGTTTGAGCACCATGAAGGTGGAAAAGCGCTGTATAAGTGCAGTCCATGTAAGCGCAGTCCATTTACTTGAAACCTTTTTCCAATGTAAACGAAGTAGTCATTAAATGTATTTGCTAAAGAGGAGTTTCTATCAGCACCGTTGGTTGTGGATGGTTTGTGCTGGTACTGGCCATTTCAGGGAACACTTGGGAGTTTTGGACCCAATTTAAAATGGTGTTCAGGAACTTCCAGGTTTTTTTCAACTCTCCCTGAGAAGCTGTGACAATATCGGAGTAGTGTTTGGTTTTACTTTCCCTTATAGTGCACGGAAGTTGATTCCTGTAGTTTGTATATTTAATTTTATTTGAAGAATTAGGGTTTTTAACATACTGTTTGTATAGTCTGTTTTTCTTCTTGATTCATTTGAATATCCCTTTGGTGAGCCAGGTGTTTTTGGTAGTGGGGTCACTTTTAACGGTCCTCTCAGGGAACACTTGTATAGTTTTGGTTACCTCTTGTGTTAATATATCATATGCAATATTTACATCGGTACACTCGTAGACTTTATTCATGCTTTGGCTTGTCGCTCCTCACTCAGATGATACACAATGTTATTATTGACTATTATATTATTATTGACTGGGCGGCTGTGGCTCACTTGGTAGAGTGGGTCGCCCAATGACCGGGAGGTTGGCGGTTCGCGTCCCAGCTCTGGCTGCCCACATGTCAAAGTGTCCTTGGGCAAGACACTGAACCCTCACTTAGGCCCCCAGTAGGACTGACCTTAGACCATAGAAACCTACTGGTGTATGAGTGTGTGTGTGAATGGGTGAATGTGAGGCTAATGTAAAGCGCTTTGAGCACCATGAAGGTGGAAAAGAACTATATAAATGCAGAACATTTACCATTTACTATTTGAAATTTAAATTTGCATTGTGAGAGTTGGGTCCTAGCAGATAAAACATGAAACCCAACAATGGGAAAATGGTCTGTTATGTCAGAGTTTATAAGCTCTGACTCCATAGTGGAGCAGCTGATACTAGTGAGGATGTTATCAATGATTGATTTGGTCATTCTTCTAAAAGTGTTAATAGTAGGAAAAAAAGAGGAAGAATGTGTTGATGAAATTCACCTTGGCTGCAGGATCTTTTCAGAGATCCACATTAGAATGTCCCATAAGAAAACATTTATTTATTTTACAATTGAAGACTTCAGCATCAGGAGGTCAGTAGATAACACCAACAACAAATATCTGGCAACTATTTAAAAAAAAGGGATTCCAAATTATTATGGTCTGTTTCAGCGTCTTCACAAACCTTTACACTGAGGTCGGTGGAAACATGTAGACACGCACCTCCTGTTCTAGTGGCTCTGTTTTTATTCAATCAATTCTAACCATCAACATTAAGGATGTCACTCATCAAATAACACCAACATGACACGGTCGAGAGGAGCTAGTTAGACCTAAACTATATTATATTAAATGAAATAAAGAAAACCATCTGAATATGATCTGGTAGCTTTGTTTTATAATATGATCTGGTAGGTTTGTTTCATAATAAATCTGATCTGGTAGGTTTGTTTTATAATAAATATGATCTGGTAGGTTTGTTTTATAATAAATCTGATCTGGTAGGTTTGTTTTATAATAAATGTGATCTGGTAGGTTTGTTTTATAATAAATATGATCTGGTAGGTTTGTTTTATAATAAATGTGATCTGGTAGGTTTGTTTTATAATAAATGTGATCTGGTAGGTTTGTTTTATAATAAATGTGATCTGGTAGGTTTGTTTTATAATAAATGTGATCTGGTAGGTTTGTTTTATAAAAAAATCTGATCTGGTAGGTTTGTTTTATAATATGATCTGGTAGGTTTGTTTCATAATAAATATGATCTGGTAGGTTTGTTTTATAATAAATTTGATCTGGTAGGTTTGTTTTATAATATGATCTGGTAGGTTTGTTTTATAATATGATCTGGTAGGTTTGTTTTATAATATGATCTGGTAGGTTTGTTTTATAATAAATGTGATCTGGTAGGTTTGTTTTATAATAAATGTGATCTGGTAGGTTTGTTTTATAATAAATGTGATCTGGTAGGTTTGTTTTATAATAAATGTGATCTGGTAGGTTTGTTTTATAATAAATGTGATCTGGTAGGTTTGTTTTATAATATGATCTGGTAGGTTTGTTTCATAATACATATGATCTGGTAGGTTTGTTTTATAATAAATGTGATCTGGTAGGTTTGTTTTATAATAACTGTGATCTGATAGGTTTGTTTTATAATAAATGTGATCTGGTAGGTTTGTTTTATAATATGATCTGGTAGGTTTGTTTCATAATAAATATGATCTGGTAGGTTTGTTTTATAATAAATGTGATCTGGTAGGTTTGTTTTATAATAAATTTGATCTGGTAGGTTTGTTTTATAATACATTTGATCTGGTAGGTTTGTTTTATAATATGATCTGGTAGGTTTGTTTTATAATATGATCTGGTAGGTTTGTTTTATAATAAATATGATCTGGTAGGTTTGTTTTATAATAAATGTGATCTGGTATGTTTGTTTTATAATAAATGTGATCTGGTAGGTTTGTTTTATAATAAATGTGATCTGGTAGGTTTGTTTTATAATAAATGTGATCTGGTAGGTTTGTTTTATAAAAAATCTGATCTGGTAGGTTTGTTTTATAATATGATCTGGTAGGTTTGTTTCATAATACATATGATCTGGTAGGTTTGTTTTATAATAAATTTGATCTGGTAGGTTTGTTTTATAATATGATCTGGTAGGTTTGTTTTATAATAAATTTGATCTGGTAGGTTTGTTTCATAATAAATCTGATCTGGTAGGTTTGTTTTATAATAAATATGATCTGGTAGGTTTGTTTTATAATAAATATGATCTGGTAGGTTTGTTTTATAATAAATGTGATCTGGTAGGTTTGTTTTATAATAAATATGATCTGGTAGGTTTGTTTTATAATAAATGTGATCTGGTAGGTTTGTTTTATAATAAATGTGATCTGGTAGGTTTGTTTTATAATAAATGTGATCTGGTAGGTTTGTTTTATAATAAATGTGATCTGGTAGGTTTGTTTTATAATAAATGTGATCTGGTAGGTTTGTTTTATAAAAAAATCTGATCTGGTAGGTTTGTTTTATAATATGATCTGGTAGGTTTGTTTCATAATAAATATGATCTGGTAGGTTTGTTTTATAATAAATTTGATCTGGTAGGTTTGTTTTATAATATGATCTGGTAGGTTTGTTTTATAATATGATCTGGTAGGTTTGTTTTATAATATGATCTGGTAGGTTTGTTTTATAATATGATCTGGTAGGTTTGTTTTATAATATGATCTGGTAGGTTTGTTTTATAATAAATGTGATCTGGTAGGTTTGTTTTATAATAAATGTGATCTGGTAGGTTTGTTTTATAATAAATGTGATCTGGTAGGTTTGTTTTATAATAAATGTGATCTGGTAGGTTTGTTTTATAATAAATGTGATCTGGTAGGTTTGTTTTATAATATGATCTGGTAGGTTTGTTTCATAATACATATGATCTGGTAGGTTTGTTTTATAATAAATGTGACCTGGTAGGTTTGTTTTATAATATGATCTGGTAGGTTTGTTTCATAATAAATATGATCTGGTAGGTTTGTTTTATAATAAATGTGATCTGGTAGGTTTGTTTTATAATAAATTTGATCTGGTAGGTTTGTTTTATAATAAATGTGATCTGGTAGGTTTGTTTTATAATAAATATGATCTGGTAGGTTTGTTTTATAATAAATGTGATCTGGTATGTTTGTTTTATAATAAATGTGATCTGGTAGGTTTGTTTTATAATAAATGTGATCTGGTAGGTTTGTTTTATAATAAATGTGATCTGGTAGGTTTGTTTTATAAAAAATCTGATCTGGTAGGTTTGTTTCATAATATGATCTGGTAGGTTTGTTTTATAATATGATCTGGTAGGTTTGTTTTATAATAAATATGATCTGGTAGGTTTGTTTTATAATAAATGTGATCTGGTATGTTTGTTTTATAATAAATGTGATCTGGTAGGTTTGTTTTATAATAAATGTGATCTGGTAGGTTTGTTTTATAATAAATGTGATCTGGTAGGTTTGTTTTATAAAAAATCTGATCTGGTAGGTTTGTTTTATAATATGATCTGGTAGGTTTGTTTCATAATAAATATGATCTGGTAGGTTTGTTTTATAATAAATTTGATCTGGTAGGTTTGTTTTATAATATGATCTGGTAGGTTTGTTTTATAATATGATCTGGTAGGTTTGTTTTATAATATGATCTGGTAGGTTTGTTTTATAATATGATCTGGTAGGTTTGTTTTATAATAAATGTGATCTGGTAGGTTTGTTTTATAATAAATGTGATCTGGTAGGTTTGTTTTATAATAAATGTGATCTGGTAGGTTTGTTTTATAATAAATGTGATCTGGTAGGTTTGTTTTATAATAAATGTGATCTGGTAGGTTTGTTTTATAATAAATGTGATCTGGTAGGTTTGTTTTATAATATGATCTGGTAGGTTTGTTTCATAATACATATGATCTGGTAGGTTTGTTTTATAATAAATGTGATCTGGTAGGTTTGTTTTATAATAACTGTGATCTGATAGGTTTGTTTTATAATAAATGTGATCTGGTAGGTTTGTTTTATAATATGATCTGGTAGGTTTGTTTCATAATAAATATGATCTGGTAGGTTTGTTTTATAATAAATGTGATCTGGTAGGTTTGTTTTATAATAAATTTGATCTGGTAGGTTTGTTTTATAATATGATCTGGTAGGTTTGTTTTATAATATGATCTGGTAGGTTTGTTTTATAATAAATATGATCTGGTAGGTTTGTTTTATAATAAATGTGATCTGGTATGTTTGTTTTATAATAAATGTGATCTGGTAGGTTTGTTTTATAATAAATGTGATCTGGTAGGTTTGTTTTATAATAAATGTGATCTGGTAGGTTTGTTTTATAATATGATCTGGTAGGTTTGTTTCATAATAAATCTGATCTGGTAGGTTTGTTTTATAATAAATCTGATCTGGTAGGTTTGTTTTATAATAAATCTGATCTGGTAGGTTTGTTTCATAATAAATCTGATCTGGTAGGTTTGTTTTATAATATGATCTGGTAGGTTTGTTTTATAATAAATTTGATCTGGTAGGTTTGTTTTATAATAAATCTGATCTGGTAGGTTTGTTTTATAATAAATCTGATCTGGTAGGTTTGTTTTATAATAAATCTGATCTGGTAGGTTTGTTTCATAATAAATCTGATCTGGTAGGTTTGTTTTATAATATGATCTGGTAGGTTTGTTTTATAATAAATTTGATCTGGTAGGTTTGTTTTATAATAAATTTGATCTGGTAGGTTTATTTTATAATAAATGTGATCTGGTAGGTTTGTTTTATAATAAATGTGATCTGGTAGGTTTGTTTTATAATAAATGTGATCTGGTAGGTTTGTTTTATAATAAATTTGATCTGGTAGGTTTGTTTTATAATAAATGTGATCTGGTAGGTTTGTTTTATAGTAAATGTGATCTGGTAGGTTTGTTTTATAATAAATGTGATCTGGTAGGTTTGTTTTATAATATGATCTGGTAGATTTGTTTTATAATAAATGTGATCTGGTATATTTGTTTTATAATAAATATGACTTGGTAGGTTTGTTTTATAATAAATGTGATCTGGTAGGTTTGTTTTATAATATGATCTGGTAGGTTTGTTTCATAATAAATATGATCTGGTAGGTTTGTTTCATAATAAATATGATCTGGTAGGTTTGTTTTATAATAAATATGATCTGGTATTTTTGTTTTATAATAAATATGATCTGGTATGTTTGTTTTATAATAAATGTGATCTGGTAGGTTTGTTTTATAATAAATGTGATCTGGTAGGTTTGTTTTATAATAAATGTGATCTGGTAGGTTTGTTTTATAATATGATCTGGTAGGTTTGTTTTATAATATCATCTGGTAGGTTTGTTTCATAATACATATGATCTGGTAGGTTTGTTTTATAATAAATGTGATCTGGTAGGTTTGTTTTATAATAACTGTGATCTGATAGGTTTGTTTTATAATAAATGTGATCTGGTAGGTTTGTTTTATAATATGATCTGGTAGGTTTGTTTCATAATAAATATGATCTGGTAGGTTTGTTTTATAATAAATGTGATCTGGTAGGTTTGTTTTATAATAAATGTGATCTGGTAGGTTTGTTTTATAATATGATCTGGTAGGTTTGTTTTATAATATGATCTGGTAGGTTTGTTTTATAATAAATATGATCTGGTAGGTTTGTTTTATAATAAATGTGATCTGGTATGTTTGTTTTATAATAAATGTGATCTGGTAGGTTTGTTTTATAATAAATGTGATCTGGTAGGTTTGTTTTATAATAAATGTGATCTGGTAGGTTTGTTTTATAAAAAATCTGATCTGGTAGGTTTGTTTTATAATATGATCTGGTAGGTTTGTTTCATAATAAATATGATCTGGTAGGTTTGTTTTATAATAAATTTGATCTGGTAGGTTTGTTTTATAATATGATCTGGTAGGTTTGTTTTATAATATGATCTGGTAGGTTTGTTTTATAATATGACCTGGTAGGTTTGTTTTATAATAAATATGATCTGGTAGGTTTGTTTTATAATAAATGTGATCTGGTAGGTTTGTTTTATAATAAATTTGATCTGGTAGGTTTGTTTTATAATAAATTTGATCTGGTAGGTTTGTTTTATAATATGATCTGGTAGGTTTGTTTTATAATATGATCTGGTAGGTTTGTTTTATAATAAATATGATCTGGTAGGTTTGTTTTATAATAAATGTGATCTGGTATGTTTGTTTTATAATAAATGTGATCTGGTAGGTTTGTTTTATAATAAATGTGATCTGGTAGGTTTGTTTTATAATAAATGTGATCTGGTAGGTTTGTTTTATAAAAAATCTGATCTGGTAGGTTTGTTTTATAATATGATCTGGTAGGTTTGTTTCATAATAAATATGATCTGGTAGGTTTGTTTTATAATAAATTTGATCTGGTAGGTTTGTTTTATAATATGATCTGGTAGGTTTGTTTTATAATAAATTTGATCTGGTAGGTTTGTTTCATAATAAATCTGATCTGGTAGGTTTGTTTTATAATAAATATGATCTGGTAGGTTTGTTTTATAATAAATATGATCTGGTAGGTTTGTTTTATAATAAATGTGATCTGGTAGGTTTGTTTTATAATAAATATGATCTGGTAGGTTTGTTTTATAATAAATGTGATCTGGTAGGTTTGTTTTATAATAAATGTGATCTGGTAGGTTTGTTTTATAATAAATGTGATCTGGTAGGTTTGTTTTATAATAAATGTGATCTGGTAGGTTTGTTTTATAATAAATGTGATCTGGTAGGTTTGTTTTATAAAAAAATCTGATCTGGTAGGTTTGTTTTATAATATGATCTGGTAGGTTTGTTTCATAATAAATATGATCTGGTAGGTTTGTTTTATAATAAATTTGATCTGGTAGGTTTGTTTTATAATATGATCTGGTAGGTTTGTTTTATAATATGATCTGGTAGGTTTGTTTTATAATATGATCTGGTAGGTTTGTTTTATAATATGATCTGGTAGGTTTGTTTTATAATAAATGTGATCTGGTAGGTTTGTTTTATAATAAATGTGATCTGGTAGGTTTGTTTTATAATAAATGTGATCTGGTAGGTTTGTTTTATAATAAATGTGATCTGGTAGGTTTGTTTTATAATAAATGTGATCTGGTAGGTTTGTTTTATAATATGATCTGGTAGGTTTGTTTCATAATACATATGATCTGGTAGGTTTGTTTTATAATAAATGTGACCTGGTAGGTTTGTTTTATAATATGATCTGGTAGGTTTGTTTCATAATAAATATGATCTGGTAGGTTTGTTTTATAATAAATGTGATCTGGTAGGTTTGTTTTATAATAAATTTGATCTGGTAGGTTTGTTTTATAATAAATGTGATCTGGTAGGTTTGTTTTATAATAAATATGATCTGGTAGGTTTGTTTTATAATAAATGTGATCTGGTATGTTTGTTTTATAATAAATGTGATCTGGTAGGTTTGTTTTATAATAAATGTGATCTGGTAGGTTTGTTTTATAATAAATGTGATCTGGTAGGTTTGTTTTATAAAAAATCTGATCTGGTAGGTTTGTTTCATAATATGATCTGGTAGGTTTGTTTTATAATATGATCTGGTAGGTTTGTTTTATAATAAATATGATCTGGTAGGTTTGTTTTATAATAAATGTGATCTGGTATGTTTGTTTTATAATAAATGTGATCTGGTAGGTTTGTTTTATAATAAATGTGATCTGGTAGGTTTGTTTTATAATAAATGTGATCTGGTAGGTTTGTTTTATAAAAAATCTGATCTGGTAGGTTTGTTTTATAATATGATCTGGTAGGTTTGTTTCATAATAAATATGATCTGGTAGGTTTGTTTTATAATAAATTTGATCTGGTAGGTTTGTTTTATAATATGATCTGGTAGGTTTGTTTTATAATATGATCTGGTAGGTTTGTTTTATAATATGATCTGGTAGGTTTGTTTTATAATATGATCTGGTAGGTTTGTTTTATAATAAATGTGATCTGGTAGGTTTGTTTTATAATAAATGTGATCTGGTAGGTTTGTTTTATAATAAATGTGATCTGGTAGGTTTGTTTTATAATAAATGTGATCTGGTAGGTTTGTTTTATAATAAATGTGATCTGGTAGGTTTGTTTTATAATAAATGTGATCTGGTAGGTTTGTTTTATAATATGATCTGGTAGGTTTGTTTCATAATACATATGATCTGGTAGGTTTGTTTTATAATAAATGTGATCTGGTAGGTTTGTTTTATAATAACTGTGATCTGATAGGTTTGTTTTATAATAAATGTGATCTGGTAGGTTTGTTTTATAATATGATCTGGTAGGTTTGTTTCATAATAAATATGATCTGGTAGGTTTGTTTTATAATAAATGTGATCTGGTAGGTTTGTTTTATAATAAATTTGATCTGGTAGGTTTGTTTTATAATATGATCTGGTAGGTTTGTTTTATAATATGATCTGGTAGGTTTGTTTTATAATAAATATGATCTGGTAGGTTTGTTTTATAATAAATGTGATCTGGTATGTTTGTTTTATAATAAATGTGATCTGGTAGGTTTGTTTTATAATAAATGTGATCTGGTAGGTTTGTTTTATAATAAATGTGATCTGGTAGGTTTGTTTTATAATAAATGTGATCTGGTAGGTTTGTTTTATAATATGATCTGGTAGGTTTGTTTCATAATAAATCTGATCTGGTAGGTTTGTTTTATAATAAATCTGATCTGGTAGGTTTGTTTTATAATAAATCTGATCTGGTAGGTTTTTTTCATAATAAATCTGATCTGGTAGGTTTGTTTTATAATATGATCTGGTAGGTTTGTTTTATAATAAATTTGATCTGGTAGGTTTGTTTTATAATAAATCTGATCTGGTAGGTTTGTTTTATAATAAATCTGATCTGGTAGGTTTGTTTTATAATAAATCTGATCTGGTAGGTTTGTTTCATAATAAATCTGATCTGGTAGGTTTGTTTTATAATATGATCTGGTAGGTTTGTTTTATAATAAATTTGATCTGGTAGGTTTGTTTTATAATAAATTTGATCTGGTAGGTTTGTTTTATAATAAATGTGATCTGGTAGGTTTGTTTTATAATAAATGTGATCTGGTAGGTTTGTTTTATAATAAATGTGATCTGGTAGGTTTGTTTTATAATAAATTTGATCTGGTAGGTTTGTTTTATAATAAATGTGATCTGGTAGGTTTGTTTTATAGTAAATGTGATCTGGTAGGTTTGTTTTATAATAAATGTGATCTGGTAGGTTTGTTTTATAATATGATCTGGTAGATTTGTTTTATAATAAATGTGATCTGGTATATTTGTTTTATAATAAATATGACTTGGTAGGTTTGTTTTATAATAAATGTGATCTGGTAGGTTTGTTTTATAATATGATCTGGTAGGTTTGTTTCATAATAAATATGATCTGGTAGGTTTGTTTCATAATAAATATGATCTGGTAGGTTTGTTTTATAATAAATATGATCTGGTATTTTTGTTTTATAATAAATATGATCTGGTATGTTTGTTTTATAATAAATGTGATCTGGTAGGTTTGTTTTATAATAAATGTGATCTGGTAGGTTTGTTTTATAATAAATGTGATCTGGTAGGTTTGTTTTATAATATCATCTGGTAGGTTTGTTTTATAATATCATCTGGTAGGTTTGTTTCATAATACATATGATCTGGTAGGTTTGTTTTATAATAAATGTGATCTGGTAGGTTTGTTTTATAATAACTGTGATCTGATAGGTTTGTTTTATAATAAATGTGATCTGGTAGGTTTGTTTTATAATATGATCTGGTAGGTTTGTTTCATAATAAATATGATCTGGTAGGTTTGTTTTATAATAAATGTGATCTGGTAGGTTTGTTTTATAATAAATGTGATCTGGTAGGTTTGTTTTATAATATGATCTGGTAGGTTTGTTTTATAATATGATCTGGTAGGTTTGTTTTATAATAAATATGATCTGGTAGGTTTGTTTTATAATAAATGTGATCTGGTATGTTTGTTTTATAATAAATGTGATCTGGTAGGTTTGTTTTATAATAAATGTGATCTGGTAGGTTTGTTTTATAATAAATGTGATCTGGTAGGTTTGTTTTATAAAAAATCTGATCTGGTAGGTTTGTTTTATAATATGATCTGGTAGGTTTGTTTCATAATAAATATGATCTGGTAGGTTTGTTTTATAATAAATTTGATCTGGTAGGTTTGTTTTATAATATGATCTGGTAGGTTTGTTTTATAATATGATCTGGTAGGTTTGTTTTATAATATGACCTGGTAGGTTTGTTTTATAATATGATCTGGTAGGTTTGTTTTATAATAAATGTGATCTGGTAGGTTTGTTTTATAATAAATGTGATCTGGTAGGTTTGCTTTATAATAAATGTGATCTGGTAGGTTTGTTTTATAATAAATGTGATCTGGTAGGTTTGTTTTATAATATGATCTGGTAGGTTTGTTTCATAATACATATGATCTGGTAGGTTTGTTTTATAATAAATGTGATCTGGTAGGTTTGTTTTATAATAAATGTGATCTGGTAGGTTTGTTTTATAATAACTGTGATCTGATAGGTTTGTTTTATAATAAATGTGATCTGGTAGGTTTGTTTTATAATATGATCTGGTAGGTTTGTTTCATAATAAATATGATCTGGTAGGTTTGTTTTATAATAAATGTGATCTGGTAGGTTTGTTTTATAATAAATGTGATCTGGTAGGTTTGCTTTATAATAAATGTGATCTGGTAGGTTTGTTTTATAATAAATGTGATCTGGTAGGTTTGTTTTATAATAAATGTGATCTGGTAGGTTTGTTTTATAATATGATCTGGTAGGTTTGTTTCATAATACATATGATCTGGTAGGTTTGTTTTATAATAAATGTGATCTGGTAGGTTTGTTTTATAATAAATGTGATCTGGTAGGTTTGTTTTATAATAACTGTGATCTGATAGGTTTGTTTTATAATAAATGTGATCTGGTAGGTTTGTTTTATAATATGATCTGGTAGGTTTGTTTCATAATAAATATGATCTGGTAGGTTTGTTTTATAATAAATGTGATCTGGTAGGTTTGTTTTATAATAAATTTGATCTGGTAGGTTTGTTTTATAATATGATCTGGTAGGTTTGTTTTATAATATGATCTGGTAGGTTTGTTTTATAATAAATATGATCTGGTAGGTTTGTTTTATAATAAATGTGATCTGGTATGTTTGTTTTATAATAAATGTGATCTGGTAGGTTTGTTTTATAATAAATGTGATCTGGTAGGTTTGTTTTATAATAAATGTGATCTGGTAGGTTTGTTTTATAATAAATGTGATCTGGTAGGTTTGTTTTATAATATGATCTGGTAGGTGTGTTTCATAATAAATCTGATCTGGTAGGTTTGTTTTATAATAAATCTGATCTGGTAGGTTTGTTTTATAATAAATCTGATCTGGTAGGTTTGTTTCATAATAAATCTGATCTGGTAGGTTTGTTTTATAATATGATCTGGTAGGTTTGTTTTATAATAAATTTGATCTGGTAGGTTTGTTTTATAATAAATGTGATCTGGTAGGTTTGTTTTATAATAAATCTGATCTGGTAGGTTTGTTTTATAATAAATTTGATCTGGTAGGTTTGTTTTATAATAAATCTGATCTGGTAGGTTTGTTTTATAATAAATCTGATCTGGTAGGTTTGTTTCATAATAAATCTGATCTGGTAGGTTTGTTTTATAATATGATCTGGTAGGTTTGTTTTATAATAAATTTGATCTGGTAGGTTTGTTTTATAATAAATGTGATCTGGTAGGTTTGTTTTATAATAAATGTGATCTGGTAGGTTTGTTTTATAATAAATGTGATCTGGTAGGTTTGTTTTATAATAAATGTGATCTGGTAGGTTTGTTTTATAATAAATGTGATCTGGTAGGTTTGTTTTATAATATGACCTGGTAGGTTTGTTTCATAATAAATATGATCTGGTAGGTTTGTTTCATAATAAATATGATCTGGTAGGTTTGTTTTATAATATGATCTGGTAGGTTTGTTTTATAATAAATATCATCTGGTAGGTTTGTTTTATAATAAATCTGATCTGGTAGGTTTGTGTCATAATAAATCTGATCTGGTAGGTTTGTTTTATAATAAATGTGATCTGGTAGGTTTGTTTTATAATATGATCTGGTAGGTTTGTTTCATAATAAATATGATCTGGTAGGTTTGTTTCATAATACATATGATCTGGTAGGTTTGTTTTATAATATGATCTGGTAGGTTTGTTTTATAATAAATATCATCTGGTAGGTTTGTTTTATAATAAATCTGATCTGGTAGGTTTGTTTCATAATAAATCTGATCTGGTAGGTTTGTTTTATAATAAATGTGATCTGGTAGGTTTGTTTTATAATAAATCTGATCTGGTAGGTTTGTTTCATAATAAATGTGATCTGGGTTTGTTTCATAATAAATGTCATCTGGTAGGTTTGTATTATAATAAATGTGATCTGGTAGGTTTGTTTTATAATACATATGATCTGGTAGGTTTGTTTTATAATAAATTTGATCTGGTAGGTTTGTTTTATAATAAATGTGATCTGGTAGGTTTGTTTTATAATATGATCTGGTAGGTTTGTTTCATAATAAATATGATCTGGTAGGTTTGTTTCATAATAAATATGATCTGGTAGGTTTGTTTTATAATAAATATGATCTGGTATGTTTGTTTTATAATATGATCTGGTAGGTTTGTTTTATAATAAATGTGATCTGGTAGGTTTGTTTTATAATAAATGTGATCTGGTAGGTTTGTTTTATAATATGATCTGGTAGGTTTGTTTTATAATATCATCTGGTAGGTTTGTTTCATAATACATATGATCTGGTAGGTTTGTTTTATAATAAATGTGATCTGGTAGGTTTGTTTTATAATAACTGTGATCTGATAGGTTTGTTTTATAATAAATGTGATCTGGTAGGTTTGTTTTATAATATGATCTGGTAGGTTTGTTTCATAATAAATATGATCTGGTAGGTTTGTTTTATAATAAATGTGATCTGGTAGGTTTGTTTTATAATAAATGTGATCTGGTAGGTTTGTTTTATAATATGATCTGGTAGGTTTGTTTTATAATATGATCTGGTAGGTTTGTTTTATAATAAATATGATCTGGTAGGTTTGTTTTATAATAAATGTGATCTGGTATGTTTGTTTTATAATAAATGTGATCTGGTAGGTTTGTTTTATAATAAATGTGATCTGGTAGGTTTGTTTTATAATAAATGTGATCTGGTAGGTTTGTTTTATAAAAAATCTGATCTGGTAGGTTTGTTTTATAATATGATCTGGTAGGTTTGTTTCATAATAAATATGATCTGGTAGGTTTGTTTTATAATAAATTTGATCTGGTAGGTTTGTTTTATAATATGATCTGGTAGGTTTGTTTTATAATATGATCTGGTAGGTTTGTTTTATAATATGACCTGGTAGGTTTGTTTTATAATATGATCTGGTAGGTTTGTTTTATAATAAATGTGATCTGGTAGGTTTGTTTTATAATAAATGTGATCTGGTAGGTTTGTTTTATAATAAATGTGATCTGGTAGGTTTGCTTTATAATAAATGTGATCTGGTAGGTTTGTTTTATAATAAATGTGATCTGGTAGGTTTGTTTTATAATATGATCTGGTAGGTTTGTTTCATAATACATATGATCTGGTAGGTTTGTTTTATAATAAATGTGATCTGGTAGGTTTGTTTTATAATAAATGTGATCTGGTAGGTTTGTTTTATAATAACTGTGATCTGATAGGTTTGTTTTATAATAAATGTGATCTGGTAGGTTTGTTTTATAATATGATCTGGTAGGTTTGTTTCATAATAAATATGATCTGGTAGGTTTGTTTTATAATAAATGTGATCTGGTAGGTTTGTTTTATAATAAATTTGATCTGGTAGGTTTGTTTTATAATATGATCTGGTAGGTTTGTTTTATAATATGATCTGGTAGGTTTGTTTTATAATAAATATGATCTGGTAGGTTTGTTTTATAATAAATGTGATCTGGTATGTTTGTTTTATAATAAATGTGATCTGGTAGGTTTGTTTTATAATAAATGTGATCTGGTAGGTTTGTTTTATAATAAATGTGATCTGGTAGGTTTGTTTTATAATAAATGTGATCTGGTAGGTTTGTTTTATAATATGATCTGGTAGGTGTGTTTCATAATAAATCTGATCTGGTAGGTTTGTTTTATAATAAATCTGATCTGGTAGGTTTGTTTTATAATAAATCTGATCTGGTAGGTTTGTTTCATAATAAATCTGATCTGGTAGGTTTGTTTTATAATATGATCTGGTAGGTTTGTTTTATAATAAATTTGATCTGGTAGGTTTGTTTTATAATAAATGTGATCTGGTAGGTTTGTTTTATAATAAATCTGATCTGGTAGGTTTGTTTTATAATAAATTTGATCTGGTAGGTTTGTTTTATAATAAATCTGATCTGGTAGGTTTGTTTTATAATAAATCTGATCTGGTAGGTTTGTTTCATAATAAATCTGATCTGGTAGGTTTGTTTTATAATATGATCTGGTAGGTTTGTTTTATAATAAATTTGATCTGGTAGGTTTGTTTTATAATAAATGTGATCTGGTAGGTTTGTTTTATAATAAATGTGATCTGGTAGGTTTGTTTTATAATAAATGTGATCTGGTAGGTTTGTTTTATAATAAATGTGATCTGGTAGGTTTGTTTTATAATAAATGTGATCTGGTAGGTTTGTTTTATAATATGATCTGGTAGGTTTGTTTCATAATAAATATGATCTGGTAGGTTTGTTTCATAATAAATATGATCTGGTAGGTTTGTTTTATAATCTGATCTGGTAGGTTTGTTTTATAATAAATATCATCTGGTAGGTTTGTTTTATAATAAATCTGATCTGGTAGGTTTGTTTCATAATAAATCTGATCTGGTAGGTTTGTTTTATAATAAATGTGATCTGGTAGGTTTGTTTTATAATATGATCTGGTAGGTTTGTTACATAATAAATATGATCTGGTAGGTTTGTTTCATAATACATATGATCTGGTAGGTTTGTTTTATAATAAATATGATCTGGTAGGTTTGTTTTATAATATGATCTGGTAGGTTTGTTTTATAATAAATATCATCTGGTAGGTTTGTTTTATAATAAATCTGATCTGGTAGGTTTGTTTCATAATAAATCTGATCTGGTAGGTTTGTTTTATAATAAATCTGATCTGGTAGGTTTGTTTTATAATAAATCTGATCTGGTAGGTTTGTTTCATAATAAATGTGATCTGGGTTTGTTTCATAATAAATGTCATCTGGTAGGTTTGTATTATAATAAATGTGATCTGGTAGGTTTGTTTTATAATACATATGATCTGGTAGGTTTGTTTTATAATAAATTTGATCTGGTAGGTTTGTTTTATAATAAATGTGATCTGGTAGGTTTGTTTTATAATATGATCTGGTAGGTTTGTTTCATAATAAATATGATCTGGTAGGTTTGTTTCATAATAAATATGATCTGGTAGGTTTGTTTTATAATAAATATGATCTGGTATGTTTGTTTTATAATAAATATGATCTGGTAGGTTTGTTTTATAATAAATTTGATCTGGTAGGTTTGTTTTATAATAAATGTGATCTGGTAGGTTTGTTTTATAATATGATCTGGTAGGTTTGTTTCATAATAAATATGATCTGGTAGGTTTGTTTCATAATAAATATGATCGGGTAGGTTTGTTTTATAATAAATATGATCTGGTATGTTTGTTTTATAATAAATATGATCTGGTAGGTTTGTTTTATAATAAATTTGATCTGGTAGGTTTGTTTTATAATAAATGTGATCTGGTAGGTTTGTTTTATAATAAATGTGATCTGGTAGGTTTGTTTTATAATAAATGTGATCTGGTAGGTTTGTTTTATAATATGATCTGGTAGATTTGTTTTATAATAAATGTGATCTGGTATATTTGTTTTATAATAAATATGACTTGGTAGGTTTGTTTTATAATAAATGTGATCTGGTAGGTTTGTTTTATAATATGATCTGGTAGGTTTGTTTCATAATAAATATGATCTGGTAGGTTTGTTTCATAATAAATATGATCTGGTAGGTTTGTTTTATAATAAATATGATCTGGTATGTTTGTTTTATAATAAATGTGATCTGGTATGTTTGTTTTATAATAAATGTGATCTGGTAGGTTTGTTTTATAATAAATGTGATCTGGTAGGTTTGTTTTATAATAAATGTGATCTGGTAGGTTTGTTTTATAATATGATCTGGTAGGTTTGTTTTATAATAAATGTGATCTGGTAGGTTTGTTTTATAATATGATCTGGTAGGTTTGTTTTATAATATGATCTGGTAGGTTTGTTTTATAATATGATCTGGTAGGTTTGTTTTATAATATGTTCTGGTAGGTTTGTTTTATAATAAATGTGATCTGGTAGGTTTGTTTTATAGTAAATGTGATCTGGTAGGTTTGTTTTATAATAAATATGATCTGGTAGGTTTGTTTCGTAGTTGATATTTGCTTCATGATTCAGACAAAACTCCACATCCTCCTCATCAGAAGAAAATCATGGCAGTCCATGTTAGTGCAGACTAGTGGGTTTTCTTTTGATGATACAGTGGGACACCCATGTACTCACACATTAAGCAGTGGAAAGACAAGATAACAGCAACAACAACAAACAACAGAGAAAGAAAGAAAAAAATATAAACTCAATTAGCCCGAAGCAGATCATGAGCTCAAACTATCAGAGCCAAAGAAGTAGATCTGATAAAGAAAAGAAATGGGAGAGGTAAGCAATCTAGAGATCAGCGGTTGTTATGGAGATGGAGTCGCGGTTGACATTGTCATCATCCTGTGTCGTGGATTACTGTGGTCGCCAGACAAGCGGGTGAAGTTGTCGTGAGGCGCCGTTGTTTACACCGGCTTGGAGAGACTTGACTGCTGAATTCTCCTGAAGTTCCCCAAAGTTGGTTTGTTTTTTTGGTTTTGATTGTGATGTCAGAGTTCCTGAACAGTTGACCGTTTATGTAAAGTTTATCGACAGTCAGTGTGGCGGTCATTTTCTTTCAATATTACCGGCTTTCTACTGTCTAGATGTTTAACCCAGTTGGTAGAGTGGGTCGCTCAATGACCGAGAGGTTGGCGGTTTGCATCCCGGCTCTGTCAGTCCACATGTCCAAGTGTCCTTGGACAAAGACACTGAACCCTTAGTCTCCCAGTAGGACTGACAGAAGCTTAGAACCTACTGGTGTATGAGTGTGTGTGAATGGGTGAATGTGAGGCTAATGTAAAGGGCTTTGAACCATGAAGGTGGAACAACTCTAGAAGTGAAGAACATTTAACATTTACAGTTAGTTAACAGGAAGTTCGGAAACTCTCCTTTGATGTATTTACACTTATTGTGAAAAAGGTCCATTAGCTCATCTGGACGAAGTTACAATGCCGGGGAGAGCAGCAGCTGCTGCGTTCAATTGTTTCCATTTAAACACAACACAGGTTTTTTTTAAATAATTAAGTTGAAAAATAAAAGTGGCCGAGCCCGGCCCGGCCCGTGTCCGAGGTAATTATACGGTCGTCGGCCCGAAGGCCGGCCCTCGGGCTGTGGGGCCACTCGGGCCTAGGGCTCCAGTGCAGGACTCTAATCCACAATTCACTAAAATCTTCTCCTCCCTCAATTCTCAAGGGATTTCAATTCTAATTGATTCATTAGAAAGTAATTGATCCAATATTAGTTTCTACCACCAACCTCCTGCATATCATTAACATTTAACCACAGTAACATGTCATTACCCGGTTAGGGGTCAAAAGTTAGGGCTATATAACCTAACCCTACTTTAGTTCAGTCAGATGTTACCCCAGAAGAGCTTTGGGGGCTTCCTATACAACTTGTACTAGTCGTCTCCCACTCTCCCGGGGGCAGCAGCCTCAGTAAAGTAGCACAGACTTCCCTCACCCCAGCTACCTCAGCCAGCTCCTCCAGGGGAATCCTGAGGTGGTCCCAGGCCAGCCGAGAGATATAATCCCTCCAGCGTTTCCTGGGTCAACCCCAAGGTCTCCTCCTGGATGGACATGCCCGGAACACCTCCCCAGGGAGGCGTCCAGGAGGCATCCTCACGAGGTGCCCGAGCCACCTCAACTGCAACTTCACTGCAAATGCTGCACCAATCCGCCTGTCAACCTCCCGCCCCATCCTTCCCTCACTCGTGAATAAGATCCCAAGGAACTTGAACTCCTCCACCTGGACCAGGACCCCCCCCCCCCCCCCCCCCCCGACCCCGAGAGGGCACTCTACCCTTTTCTGGCTGAGGACCATGGCCTCAGACTTGGAGGAACTGACCTTCATCCCAGCTGCTTCACACTTGGTTGCGAACTGCTTAAATGACAGCTGGACGCCGCTGCTCGATGGGGCTAAGAGGCTAAGAGGACCACATCATCCACAAAAAGCAGAGACGAGAAGAAATTCTATCCATAAAAGTTATGAACAGAATCAGTGACATAGGGCATCCCTGGTGGAGTCCAACCCTCACTGGAAAATGGTCCGACTTATTACCTGCTATGCGGACCAGACTCTCGTTCCTTCGGTACAGGGACTGAATGGCCCCCAATAGGAGACCATCCACCCCATACTCATGGAATACCCCCCACAGGATCCCTCTGGGGACATGGTCGTAAGCCTTTTTCAAATCCACAAAACACATGTGGCTTCCTATACCATTCAACTGTTTTAAACACACACACTGGGATTGATTTGATCATCTATTGATGTTGATAACAGACATCACTGTGAGGACCTGATGAACACAGGTTAGGCTTAGAGGTCGGGGGTCAGGGTTAAGGACCTGATGAACACAGGGGCATTGGAACATTTTTAAAAAACTTTGTCTCATGATTTTGACTTCACTTAATGCCCCTTTATATATGAAAAACCTTCATGAAAACCATTCATTGACAGTCCACCTTATAGTCCAGTCCACCTTATAGTCCAGTCCACCTTATAGTCCAGTCCACCTTATAGTCCAGTCCACCTCATAGTCCAGTCCACCTTATAGTCCAGTCCACCTCATAGTCCAGCAGGGTCCTAAATGGACATTAGTAAGAACACAGTAATGGTCTGTACTTTCTTTGTGTGTAGTTTTACTAGTACTTTAACAGTTACTGAACAAACACTGACTATTTGATCTAATGAAATATATTATTACATGAATGTTTGAAAAAAACACCAAGTAATTTTCACCAAAAATGCAGTTAGTGTGTTTATACTTAGTGGGACAGAACAGCTGTAGTGATGGTGTATTTTCTTCAGCAGGTTTGAAGAAAGCGTTGGTCATTTTAGTGCAGGGTTGGACGTCCTGAACAGGTGATCGTACTTCACACAAACATATGACACTTGTTGCATATCCAGTATGTGTACTCAGATGTGTCCTCATGTTGTTTGTCCAGATATGAGGACAGCTGGTATCTGCTCCACAGAAGAACTAAAGACTGTGCTCAGGCTGCAGAGGTAACGTATGTACTTCCACAGAAATGACTCATTTCATATTGTCTGCAAAGATATCATTGTTCTGGCAAATTGTTTGCAGTACACTGTCAAAATCAGAGGGGTACTCACTCTGATGGGTCACTCAGAGTTACCAACACAGATGTGGTGTGTCCCCTCTACTGTCTGTGTGGTGTGTCCTCTCCACTGTCTGTGTGGTGTGTCCTCTCCACTGTCTGTGTGATGTGTCCCCTCCACTGTCTGTGTGGTGTGTCCCCTCCACTGTCTGTGTGGTGTGTCCCCTCCACTGTCTGTGTGGTGTGTCCCCTCCACTGTCTGTGTGGTGTGTCCCCTCCACTGTCTGTGTGGTGTGTCCCCTCCACTGTCTGCGTGGTGTGTCCCCTCCACTGTCTGCGTGGTGTGTCCCCTCCACTGTCTGCGTGGTGTGTCCCCTCCACTGTCTGCGTGGTGTGTCCCCTCCACTGTCTGTGTGGTGTGTCCCCTCTACTGGCGGCTGTGGTTCAGTTGGTAGACTGGGTCGCCCAATAACCGAGAGGTTGGCATTTCGTGTCCCGGCTCTGGCTGTCCACATGTCAAAGTGTCCTTGGGCAAGACACTGAACCCTGACTTAGGCCCCCAGTAGGACTTACCGTAGACCTTAGAAACCTACTGGTGTATGAGTGTGTGTGTGAATGGGTGAATGAGAGGCTAATGTAAAGAGCTTTGAACACCATGAAGGTGGAAAAGAACTATATAAATGCAGTCCATTTACCATTTACCATTTACTGTCTGTGTGGTGTGTCCCCTCCACTGTCTGTGTGGTGTGTCCCCTCTACTGTCTGTGTGGTGTGTCCCCTCCACTGTCTGTGTGGCGTGTCCCCTCCACTGTCTGTGTGGTGTGTCCCCTCCACTGTCTGTGTGGTGTGTCCCCTCCACTGTCTGTGTGGTGTGTCCCCTCCACTGTCTGCGTGGTGTGTCCCCTCCACTGTCTGCGTGGTGTGTCCCCTCTACTGTCTGTGTGGTGTGTCCCCTCTACTGGCGGCTGTGGTGTGTCCCCTCCACTGTCTGTGTGGTGTGTCCCCTCTACTGTCTGTGTGGTGTGTCCCCTCTACTGGCGGCTGTGGTGTATGGCAAGCCAAAGTGTTCACATAGCCGCGCGTTGTGTTTATCATATCACGCGTGCCAGAACGCGTTCTGGCACGCTATCACGCGTTACATTACGCGTTCTAGCACGCGTTCTGACACGCCACCACGCGTTCGGCAACGCGGTCTAGCACGCGCTCTGTAACGCGTTCGAGCACGCGTAATGGCGCGCGCAATGGCACGCGTTTTAGCATGCGTCATGGAACGCGTGCTAGAACGCGTGCTATATGGTATTGATCTCCTCCCACTGATTTTATCCGCCAATTAGTTTGTAGTGCTTCCAGCCAATCACTGTTCAACACAACGAGTCCAGAATAGCTGAGCACTGATCTTACCTTTCACAAACGAAGTGCATTCACTCAATGTTTAATTTTTGCTAAATATTTTGACTTTTCCTTCATCAATCTACTTTATTTAACTTGTTCAACTTCAGTGTGTCTATTCTTACGGGTTTGTTTATTGTATTTTAATTCTTATTTTGTTGTGCTAATCTAACACATGAGCTGGCTGTAGGTTGCATGTTTTGCCACTAGATGGCGAAGTAAGACGATAGATGATAGTAATGCAGTTTAATCTTCAATGCAAGTGAAAGGTGCAAAACAATAGAAGATGAAATATGTCAGAATCATAATTCTTTATTTGTCCATCCACACGTGAAATGGATGCGACACTCCCTTAAGACCGTGCAAAGATGCAAAATATAACAAAACAAATATACAACTATACAACTTACAAATATAATATACAAGATAAGAAAGACTATAATAAGAATAAGTAAAGTGTAAAGTATAAATAAGAATATAGAGAAAGATATGAATAAAAATATACCCCGGAGGTAATATAAATATGAACATAGTTATGCATATTACTATATGCATGGTTAAACATCAAGTGTCAATTTCAAGAGTACAACAGAGAGCAAGGGAGACCAAAGGTGTCAATGGTCCTGCCAATCACACCTATTACATGTTAAATTAAAAACTTTAAATCCTGAATGTACATCTGTGAATTATACTTGTCCTGAGAAAAACTGTAACTAAGTGTATGTGTGCAAATATTATTGTAAATAGATCTCTATTGCATATATGTTTCTCTTGTTTCACCTTCTCGATGACAAATATAACCACAATAAGGTTAAACAACAACATATTTTACATAATAGTAATGATGGACATGTCCACAGCACTGCTTCAGAAAACTATCACAACAGGGTCACATGATACAGACGAAATTATGTCATTGAGCCATGAGCAACCATGTATATCTTCTTATATATATACAAACAAACCCTTAAGAATAGACACATTAAAGTTGAACAAGTTAAATAAAGTAGATTGATGAAGGAAAAGTCAAAATATTTAGTAAAAATTAAACATTGAGTGAATGCACTTCGTTTGTGAAAGGTAAGATCAGTGCTCAGCTATTCTGGACTCGTTGTGTTGAACAGTGATTGGCTGGAAGCACTACAAACTAATTGGCGGATAAAATCAGTGGGAGGAGATCATTACCATATAGCACGCGTTCTAGCACGCGTTCCATGACGCATGCTAAAACGCGTGCCATTGCGCGCGCCATTACGCGTGCTCGAACGCGTTACAGAGCGCGTTCCAGCACGCGTTAGGGAACGCGTGCTAGAACGCGTGCCATTGCGCGTGCTAGACCGCGTTGCCGAACGCGTGGTGGCGTGTCAGAACGCGTGCTAGAACGCGTAATGTAACGCGTGATAGCGTGCCAGAACGCGTTCTGGCACGCGTGATATGATAAACACAACGCGCGGCTATGTGAACACTTTGGCTTGCCATACGCGCCAGCCATTGCGCGTGCTAGACCGCGTTGCCGAACGCGTGGTGGCGTGTCAGAACGCGTCCTGGCACGCGTGATATATTAAACACAACGCGCGGCTATGTGAACACTTTGGCTTGCCATAGTGGTGTGTCCCCTCTACTGGATGATTCACCATCATTCATAGAAACCAGACACTTGGTAAAAGTCTGTCCACTACACATCACCAGGACTTTAGCCCCACCCACCTGGCGTTAAGCCCCTCCCCCATTGCAGCCAATCTGATGTAGCATTAGCATTAGCATCTACTAGAGCAGACGGCGCCACAGTAGCTGCTGCACAAACTGTAAAAAACTGTTGGATCAAACTGGTTCATGTGTCTCTGTGGAAATAAAGACTGTTTTTTTACTGCACGTTTTCAAAACCAGTGACGTCACCAAACCTAGCTGGATGTTATTCTGGGATGGTA